>JAJOOS010002516.1:0-33986 GCA_029582725.1 Solanum chiquidenum
ATTTATAACATGCTGAGACTGAATACTGACTGTACTGAAATATGGTCAATGCAATGGAGTCTGACTGAACTGTGGGAGATACTAATAACCGACAATAAAACCACATGAGCTAAATGTGGAGTCCGATGTATACGCCCCATCGAGAGGACCCATTATACCCTGCCAGAGGTATAAAAGAATGCTGGCGTGATCACTAAACTGATGTTGCCCACAGAGGGGACTTACACCTATGTGGCTTGTAGTTCTGGGACTATATGGGTACGCTGAACCCTAGTCCAACTCGGTATTATGCTCATCCTAATTAATTAAGTAGTTAACTGGTTATGACTGAATTTCTGTAAATACTGGATAGCTCGAACTGAACATGCAAACTGAGAATGCAACAATTAAACTGATATTGATGCATTAATAGATGAGGCATGTATAACTGAATAACTGAAATATCTGACCTAGCATGCGTAATTCAAGAACTAACGAAATACATAGCTAAGGTTCTGAATTTCATGCAATAACATGATAATCTGATTTGGAACACGTTAATAACTAATTCATGATGATCTGCTGTAATTCTAGAAACCCTAGGTCTATTCATAATAAGGGAATCAAGAAACTGACTGAATTTTAGGGACCCAATGGGCGAAAGGAACCCACTAGTGAAATCCCACATACCTGGTGACGAATTTCACGGAGAAATATTTCCATTTCGGAGCTAGAACTGAAGAAAACTTGTTGCGTTCTTGAACTAGGGTTCTTGACCTCTTTTCTCCTCTTAACGTTCTAATTCTTCTAAGTTTGATTAATAATTTGACTTAGGTAAGTTCTAGTTATGTTTCTAGGCTTAAACTGAGTAAAATCTCACGATTTAGGGTCGAAACGACGTATCTTAGGGTTTAAACGAAATAGGAAAAGACCAAAAGACCCCTAACTTAATTGCTGTCGGAGTGACCGACGGTCCGTCGATTGGAGTCGTCCATCGAGTCTGCCCGATAGGGCTTCACTAAAATGAGCATAACGTTTTACTCGTAGGTCGGATTGTAGCAAACTCGGTGGCGTTGGAAAGAGTATTCAATTATCTTTCATATCATAGGTTATGTCACACATAATTCATTTTGTGTTAAAAGTTATGATCATATGAAGTTGACCCATCAACAATTTTCAGCTAACTGGTTGTTGACCCTTACCTACGGTCATACCTACGGAAAGTGGATCGAATGACGGTCCGTGATGGTCGACCGTAGTTCATGTCAGAGGCTGGGTAAAGGAGGTCTTGATCCACGGATACGGACCAAGGACCGTGGTTTGACCTACGGACCGTGGGTCTGTCCGCGAGTCGAAACTTAGCCAATTTCTGAGCTGGGTTTGGAGAGGGGTTGCAGTGGTGAACCACGGACCACCAGCATGGGCCGTGGTCTGACCTACGGTCCGTGGATGGCAACCGTGGGTTGCACCTGCAACTTCTCAAAGTCTGTATTTTGGTCTATCTAGGATACGGGGTGTTACAGAGAGGCTATAGGACTTCTTGAAAAATTCACTTCTTTCTACTCATTCGTGCTATGACTTGAATCCAATTGGTAACTGGGTGATACAAATTGGTATCTTTCCTCCTTCACTCTATGGTCCAAATTAGAGCAACAAAAGTGGTAACACCATCACTAGCAAGAGAGGATGTGTATAGACTACCAACAGTTGAATAGGGTCACCATTCGGAACTAGTATCCACTGCCTCAGATAAATGATCTTTTGACTAGGTGCAGGGTGCATCAGTTTACATTTTTTCTCTTATACTGGGAGATCGGTAATAGTCATCTATGGAAAAAATTAATTTAGAAATCAGGTTTGTCTGTGAGTTCTAACTTGAAAACCGTGAATGTGTGTTCCTTGTTGCCTGATACTGTGAATGTGGTAGTTGTATTTGCTTGGATATGATGATATGATCATGTGCACAATAAGTGTGGGTCTGAATTTTGGTATGCGCAATATGCTGGCTGAATTGATTGAAACTATGCAAGTTGTAACTGTTGAGTATGGTGAAACTTGTTGTGAAAAGAAGGTCACAACTAAGTTCGATGCAAGGGTCTAGATAATGTACAAGGTGATTCGTAAGAAAGGTTTGGATGTGTCTTGCGCTTGAGTATTAACTGCGTGAGTGTCTGGGTGTATCCTGGGGATGTGTGGGATATGGTGTTGAATTAATGAGAATGAGTTGGATTCTGTATCGTTGGATTGACTCGGGGTAGACAATGATTATCCTAAATTGCTCAGTAAAGCTGAAAACCGTTGGGAGATTTAGAAAAAAGAAAAACCCCAGAAAAATTTATTGCTTGGGTATTGTTTCCGTCTGAGCCGCTGGGGCAAGATTTTTCTGCCAGTGCAAGAATTCCCCGCCAAAGCAGGACAGGGCGAGACAAAACTTCTGCCCTGTCTCCTCTGTTTTTCCCAGGTCTCCTTATTGAACCCAAATCGAATCCGAACTAACCCCTCTAATCCAATCAGTGTTCAACAATCAAGGATAGACTATAAAATCCTGTAGTAAATTGAATGTTGTCAAAAAACAACAGAAAAACTAGCATCCATGTGCTTACAAAAACAAAAGGGATGTGTGAAATTTTCTAAGTGTGAATTTTGGTTGACTTCGGTTGCCTTTTTGGGACATAAAGTTTCAAGGAAAGGGGTAATGGTAGATCTCCAAAAGATTGAAACAGTCAGGAATTTGGTCCGACTTAGTTCTGTGACTGAAATTAAGATTTTTATGGTGGCTCGCTAGCTACTATCATCGCTTGTGAAGGGATTAAGGTCAGATTTGTAGATTCAAGTTTATAGGTGACAATATTCAGGAAGTTTTGGTAAGGGACGACTAGATAATGAACACCATTACTTTGGAAAATACATTTAGTATTGTAGTCATAACATGTATGGGTTTTCCAGTGAATGATGAAATTAAGTTATGTCAATTGAGGTTAGAAGCTATACTACGATTTCATGGATTGATTGTATATCAAAGAGGGTCAGGATACGACTGCCCCAATAGCAACAATGCTTACTTGGTTAGGTTATTATATGTGTTACAACTGTGGAGAACCTGGGCATATGAGGAGGAAATCGGCAAGGTTGTGGAGGCCGTGGAAATGGTAATGCAGGTACAGGAACAGTACAGACATGCAAGGAGGTTGCCAGTCAAGATGACATGGCTCATTTTTATGACTTTCCGGTCAAAACAGAGGCTGAGGGGCTGATGCAGTGATCACAAGTACTATTATTATTTGTGACTGAATGGCTAATGTGTTGTTTGATCTGGGTTCTACTTATTCTTATGTATCCAAGCAATTTGCTTCAGATTTTGATATGATTTGTGATATACTTGATGCCCCCATCCATGTTTCTACCCCAGTTGAAGAGTCAGTCATAGTCACCCATGTATATCATGTTGTCCTGTTATTTTTATGGATTTTAACATTTGGGTTGATTTGGTTATGCTGGATATGATTGACTTGATATAATCTTAGGCATGACTTGGTTGATCCCCTATTGAAATTTCGTACGAAAAGGAGGCTATGTAGTATGACCCCTATCCCTTCTATGTTGTGCTTAATGGTAATGCTAAGCCGGTAACTCTAGAGATCTCGGGTAGGGAAAGGTTAGAGTTGGAAGGGGGTACAAGCCTAAGTCAGCTAAGGTCATATCTTTTGTGCAGGGTATATAGGAAACTGGTAGGGCAGGATTGTTTGGCGTAATTGGCTCATATTCAGGATATTGAGAGTGTCGACTTCAGTGGAATGATGTGAGGAGTATGTGGAGTCAACTGAATGGAAATGACTGGTCTCGACTCTTCAGAAGAAAACCTTTAGTGTTATTCGATAAATTCTTATGTGACCATCTATTTCATTTTGTACATGGTTGTGAGTATGATGAACTAGCGATGCTCACGTGTGCTTTCACTTACGTTAGTGGATCAGGTGTACCAATCCTGTGATATTCTCTTAGTTAAGTGGGAAGATTTGGTTATTTTAAATGACATATTGTGTGTTGTCTTGGAGTTGTTAAAGTATTTTAGTGGTTCTACATGTACCACCTTGCTTATGAGAATTCATAGAAGAGCTACCATGCTAATTATGGTTGTCCGACAATCTTAATACTCATCTTGTCGTCGAGGTCATGTATTGATTGTATGTGGATGAATGTGGGGATCGTTGGGTCCGATTCTACTATTCTTAAGAGGTGATCTACAATTATTAAATCTAGCATTTTGATAGTATTGTTGGAGGGTTTGTATGCTTGGACATATCCCTCGATGAGTATTTGATTTCTAAAGACCAATTTTTTGTAACTTAAGCTCATGGAAATTTGGGATGTCAGATGCAGATGTTGATAAGAACTATGATTGTTTGGGTATTATGAGTGTGTGTTGGTTGGTTCAGGTTCACCTCTAAATTGTGGCGAGTTTTGATTTAGGATTTTATCCTGGTTAAGTGAGAAAGGATTTGTCCTGATGTTTGTGTCAAAGTCCTTGATAACATGTTGCAGACATGTGTACAATCAACCTCGGTGGTTATTGGAAATAGCTTTGTTGTTTGTTAAGTGTACATACAACAATAATTATCACTCCAACATTGATATGGCACCGTTTGAGGCACTCTATGGAAGGGGTTGTAGATAACCCATAGGATGGTTCGAGATCGGAGATGTGAAACCTTTAGGGGTTGATTTAGTAAAGGATGCTCAAGATAAGGTGAGAAGTATTCAAGCTAAGCTTTTAGCAGCCCAAAGTAGACAGAAAAAGTATGCAGACCATAAGGTAAGAGATATGGCATTTCAGACTGGTAAGAAGGTTCTTCTTAAGGTATCACCCATGAAAGGGGTGATGAGATTTGGCAAGAAGGGTAAGCTAAGTCCACGACACATGGTCCCTTTGAGGTTCTTGAATGTGTAGGGCCAGTGGCTTATATATTGGCTTTACATCCTAATCTATCTAGAGTTCATCCGGTATTCCATGTGTCCATATTGAAGAGATATCATGGTGACAAATATTATATTATAAAGTGAGACTAAGTTTTGTTACACAAGACCTTCAGTATGAGAAAGTATCGGTTGAAATTCTTGATCGCGATGTCCAGAAGCTAAGGACATGCGAGACAAGTATTCCAGTAATTCGACATTTCAGATACTACTCTACCCTTACTTTAGCCAGTCTTTCCTAGTTGATCACTTGAGGACGAATAATGGGTAAATAAGTATCTATTGTAACGACATGATCCCATCGTTATAGAAAAGCCAACGGGGAAAATTTTTGGGCCGGAAAACTTTTTCGTAGTAACTTGGAATTTCCCAACTTAGTCCTATTAGTAAGTTCTAGGGAAATATGGTAACAATTGGGTGATTTAATTATAATTTTGATCACATGATTAGATAGCTAAGATGTTAAGGAACCATACAACTTTACGGAATTGAATTCGGGCGAGTAGAACTCCCGATATCGATCTTAGCATGAACAGGTATTTTTTGAGTGTCATGGGATGAAGGTTTGTTGTGAAATGGGAGTTTAAAATTCTAAAATTGACTCACTGGTTCCGTGCAAGCCGTTGTGGCGGGATTATTCCCGCCAAGGCGAGGCCGTTATAGCGGGGTGAGGACCACTGTGGCAGGACAGTCGCGATTTAAGTCCGAAATAAACCCCAAATCATTTTATTCTGCACTTTTCAACCTTGAGATCTAAGGGACAACCCCAGGTTGTGCATGAATTATATATGTTAATTACAATTAAAATGGAAAGATATAATTTTTCATATAGAGGAAATTGATGTGGAGATCCTAGTAGTCTCAGAGCAATAAAATACTTTTTTGCTGACTTTAATGCTTAATAGAGGTTAAATTGTGGGGTCGTATCTAAAATGGGGTACTTAATGAGGAAAAAAAATGGTGGTTTGCTTGTCTACCCCTTAAATTTGAGGATTTTGATTTTTGCCTCACCTCTTGTGATTATTTGATATTATTTGATATTAATTTCAAAAGAAAGTCACTTCTTCTTGTGGAATGGAAGAGCTGGTTAAGTATATATTTTTTAAAAAAAAGTTAAAGTGCTTTTGGATTATTTATATTGTATGGAGATGAAACATTTTTCTAGAACATGATCAAATCATGCACCACTTTTCCTGGTTGTGGGAAACTAGTCTTCTCAATTTTCTAGACTTCTGAATTTTCTGATTTTTTACTGGAAAGGCAGAATTTATGAAGTAGTAAAGGAGAATAAGGTGACAGATGAGGGCAATCACATCTTCATCTAGCTAAAGAAGAAAATGAAGTGTTTTGGAATATCTTTTAATAATTGATCAACATAGATATAGTGTGATGACACTGAAGGTCAGTTTTGGAAAATTCCAAAAAATTACCATTTTACCCCTCTCGATTGTTGCCCCGAGTTATGTTTGATAAGTTTACAAACTCAGTTTTGAAATTTGATTGAAAATTTATAAATTTTAGAAGCTTTGTAGTTTTGGAGGTTTAAAGTTATTAAAAGTGGTTATTGGTAACAACTGAAGCGACGAGTCATGGAATGCAATTCCGTCAGTTCTGTCAACTCTGGAATGAAGAAATTTGTCAGGAATTTTTTCATTTTCTATTTTGGAGTATTTTTTGTAGAATTGAGCCATTGGGTTGGAAGTTTAAGTGAAATAAGACCAAGAGTTGACTTTGGTTAATATTTGGAGTTCGGATGCTTATATCAATTTTTTGATGATTTCATTAGATTCGGGGATGATTTTAGGCCTAGGTGACGTCTTGGTTGAATTTTTAATGGTGCAGATGGAAGTTTGGCATTTTGAGTGTAAATCTAGTTTATTGCAATTTTAACTGGTTTTGGGTCAATAAAACCTTGAATCCGTGTTTCAATGGTTGCATTAAGTCCAAAACGTCGACTTTAGTTGGGTACCATATATGGCTTGTGTACTAGGGCTTCCCAACGAATATCGAAGGTCATTTCAATGATTTTCTTGAGTCTTATTATTTGTTGATGTTGTTGTCTAGTACATGCCAATTGTTCATCGCAATCGCGGGGTCAACCCTCGCAATCCCAAAGGTATTTGTTTGTTGAGCTTTGCGATAGCGTGAAATGTGTCGCAATGGGGTATGTGAATTATCATGTGTTTTGCGGTCGCGTGGATCTTGGTCAAGATCACGTTGCAATAGTTTCCTGATCTTCATGATCACATGGCCCTGTGTCGCAATCGGATTGTCAATTTAGACGAGTTGACTGCTTTAATCATCGCGATCATGTGGCCTTGGGGCCGCGATCGCGATGAGCAATTGTAACTTGGACAAAACGTTTTCCAAAAATAGGGTTCATCCCCATTTAACCTTTTTTGAATTTTACGAACTCGATAGAGGCGATTCCAAAGTGTTTTCTTAGAAATTCTTCGATTGGGTAACAAATTTAAACTCTTCATCTTTTTAACCACTAATTATTGCATGATTTTGCTAGTTAATCATTATTTCTAAACTCAAAATTTGGGGTTTACAAAAGAACTTGGTGTTTTAAGGAAAAAAGTGATTTAAGATTGATTTTAAGTCATTTTTCGAGTGTGGTTTTCACTATTGAGTTTCAAAGCCTTTGGGTAGCGTGATTTTCTGCAAAATTTTGTATTTAACCCTAGTTCTCGAAATAGATTTTTGGGTCATTTTCCCCTAATTTTAATTTTTTTTGATTTGGGTGTTGTTGGTCTTGAATTCTTATTATAATGCCATATTTGTGTAAATTACGTTCATTTGGAGACCCATATGAGAGGGGAGAATCAAGTATTGAGTTGATTGAAAGCTTTTCTGGAGGCAAGTGTGTTAACTTGATATATTTTGAATAATGACGGGAAATCAAGGAGAGTAAAATTTGCGGATCAAAGTAACCCCACAGAAGAAGGAAATCCTCTAAATCAACAGAGTGATTCACGGAGCATAAGATCTGGAGATCTAAAGAAGAATTGTTATGGATATTGAATCAATCAAATATCCATTCACTAGAAGTCAAAAAGGAAAATCATGAAGGATCACAATCAAGATGGCAAGCAAAATCAATAAAGGATCAACTCACCTATCACAGAAGATCACAATCAAGATGGCAAGAAGAATCAATAAAAGATCAACACATTAATCACGGAGATCACAATCAAGATGGCAAGCAGAATCAAATAAAAGATCAACACACTGATCACGGAAGATCGCTGGGATTTGAAGTAATATTAAAGAAATCCTTCACCAATTTCTCATTCAAGGCAGAAGGCAAAATTGATTTCTCAAATCAAGGAATTGAATATCTCAATCAAGGAACCATTATAAATCATTGATCGAAGGAAATTCCCTTGGGTTTTCTTATTAGAGCTAAAGTAACCTCAACACTCAACCTATAAATGAAGACCTGGATAGACGGCAAAATCATGCAACTTCACTTGAACTTATATTGTAATCTTCTTTCATCTTTCATAAAGCTTTGTACACGTAAGTGAACAATTGTAAAAGAAAAAGAGAAAGAAATTTTTTGAGTGTAGGTTATACATGTAGAGGTAGTGTCGACATAGAATATATGATTTGCATATCAGACATGACTTGAAGATTACACTCTATGTACAACCAAGTTTGCAACAAGCTCTAAAGGAAACCCTTGAAACCCAAGGGGACTGGACTAGGCACCACATCAGTGATCCGAACCAGTATAAAAACATCCCGTGTCAATTTAATTTCAGTACCTTATCTTGTTTTATACTGTGGAACTAACTTGCAGGTGAGTCGACTGAAAGAAGTTTGTAATTCACCCCCCCCCCCCTCTTGACTTTCAAAGTGGACCTCTTGATCCTTCATTAATTGTATTGAACCTTATATACCATTGTTTGATTGTGAGTAATAGGTATTGGTGAAGGGTTTCATTAATTTTGTGCTTATATAAATGATGAATAAGTTCTATTGATGACAATATGGGGTAAAAGAAGAATATGTTGCATTGGCTCATTCTTGATATTGTGCCAAGATTATATGTGTTGGATTGTCATTGTGAGGATTTTTCTCATCTAATCGAGCATTTGCACATTTTTATAATTGCATTGATGCAATATTATTGTTATGATAATGCCTTGTTGAAATGATGAGAAAAAAGGGGAGGGGCCACACACTCCGTGGTCAATTCTATAATAAAGGGTTGGGCCACACGTTCTATGATAGATTTTGTAATGAGGGGTTGGGATACACGTTCTGTTGTAGATGCATGGACTGATATGTCTCCCATAGGTCCCATACTGAGTTGCAACGGGTGTATATCATTAGGAAAGACATACATTACTCTTTATGACATTGCATTGCACTTCATCTTACTCCTTGTAATTTGTGGATGATGATATGATATTGTGAATATTAAATTATGAAAGATTGTGGTGATATAAGTATAAGTTGAGGTTCAAACTGTGATGTTCTATACCTGATCTATTGTTATTTAGTGAGGAGTGTTAGATTGGGTTGATTGACTCTATGCAAGTTGTAGTTGTGGACTTTCAAATGGTGTTGTTGGAGTACTTGTATTCAATATTGTTTTGCTTAGAGTTATTTAGGTTTGCTTGCTAATTAAGTATCATAGTTGCTTGGTACTCATTCTCTTACTTCTACACTTGTGTAGGTTACGAGTCTGGATCATCGTGATTACTCATTCTTCTATTCTTCGTCCGAGGATTATTGTTGGGAGTTTGTGAGGTTGATGCTTACCAACTTGATGGACACCTCTTACTATTTCATTACGTTCTTTTTTTGCTGAATCTAATGTAATACTCAGAGGCTTGTACATGTGTCACTAGGTTTTGGGGGAATTTTGAGTTATGTTATATTTATCTGTAATGTTCTTGATAAAGTAGTCCTTTATTCTATTTTATTTATGCATTTACTTCTTTTGTTGGGTTTTAGGTTGATTTGTCTTGGTGGGATAAGACATGTTCCATCACGGTTGGTTTTGGATCGTGACAAATAGTATTAGAGCCTAGGTTCATAGGTCTCACGTATGTACAAGACAAGTCTATAAGAGTCTCCTCAAGGATTTGTATAGAAACATGTGTTTTTTATCTTCGAGAGGCTATGAAGACTGTTAGGGAACTTCTATTTATTAATTCATCCTTATCATGTGTGGTTACTTTCTGTAGTATTGAGTTGTCCCATGTATTTTTGGCAAATGGCAAGGATGAGATCTACTGTTAGTGGTAGAGGAGGGGAGGCAGCCCCCAAGCCAGTTGTTTAGACCCAACTAGGGGTAGGGGTAGAGCCCGAGCTAGGGGAAGAGATCATCCCTTTGAAATGGCGCTAGTGAGAGACCATGGCAGAGTTGTCTCTCCCAAGCTAGATATTGATCTTAGAGAGGACCATGTTCCTCCAAACTACGTTGTTTCACCATTGTTTTAGGACACTTTGTTGAGGGTGTTAGAGGTACTTGAGAGTTTCGGTCAGGGTGGGGGTGGGACAGGCACACCAGAGGGCTCTTAGACTAGAGTGGGGGCTCAGACCCTAAATAAGGGACATATTCCAGTTAGTTAAGGTCCGATGGGGAAGCCACCAGTGGGTCCTACGACTGAGGTTGATCCTGCTCCAGGAGTTTAGGTTAAGGATGCGCCTTTGATTATGTTGACAGAGGATGAGCAACGCTGTTATGAGAAGTTCAGAAAGTTGGATCCACCTCCATTTTAAGGTGGAACAAGCGGAGATACGCATAAGATTTTGAGTACATATAGAGAGTTATTAGAGAGTGTTGAGTTGGATGAGTCTCTGGGTTTGTTATTCTATACTCCAGTTATGTAGGCCAACTAGGGAGTGGTAGAGAGTCTATTTGTGATCTTTGCCGACTGGATCTCCGTAGTAACTTGGATGTGTTTCCTAGTTCCTTTTTATGACTGTTTCATCCCTTAAAGTGTGAGGGAAGAGAGCCGGTTTGAAGTTTTATAGTTTGAGGTAGGATAGATTCTTCTTAATGAGGTCGAGAGGACCCATAGATTTGTGAGGGGTTGTCCTACTCTATTTGTATGGTTGTGTTCAGGTCATCCCGTGAGAGGACCTCCTCTGTGTCCATTGTGGGTGCCACCAAGGAGGCGGAGTTGATGAAGTGACAGGAGTTCGGAGACCCTAAACGGGTCACACTTCAGGTAATTTTCTGAAGGCAGAGGATCTTTTAGAGGGGGTGGTTCCTTCTAGCTCTCGGGACCCATTCATGCGGCTATATAGACATACGAGGGTGGTTCATCTAGGTCATCGTAGTCAGTTTCACACTCAAGGTTTGTTTTATATATGGCGACCCAAATCATCTCTCATGGTAGTGTCCTATTCAGGGCCAGGGAGGACACCAACACAGTTCTTCAGTCTAGACTAGATCACTGGTGCCTCAGGCTAGAGATCGAGGTAGAGCTCAGACTGATAGGGGGTGGACATACTCCTTGTAGGTGTACATCGGTGGCTGGTTCATAAATTATTTGTGGAAATATCAATACAAAAAATAGAAAGTGGTCGAATGGATCTGAGAAGAGGGTCATAAATTTAAAAACATATGTTAGAGGCTAGAGATTGCATAGGTCAGGAAATTTAGAAGGGGAACCAAAGTGTAGGCACAATAATATTTGGTATGATGTTATAGAAATAATGGAGGAGTGAGATAGGCTTTGGTGGATGTTAATTAGCTCTGGAAAATTCTCAGAAAAAATGCACGCCAGGCTACTAGGCGAACCAGGGACTTTCAAGATAGTTCTAAACATGTGGATTAAAGTAGAGGCTACTTGTTGGTAAAACTTTGATGAGAACAAAAAATACTAAAGAATTGTAGTTTTTCTACTTACTAGTTAGAATAAGGTTATGGCAAACCTTTGCATCAACAACTGAAGTGCAGGGACTATTTGGTCAACTTAAAGTCATCTTTTATTGTTTGATAAATTTGAAAGAGTAGAAACACAAAAACTCATGAAGATGTGTTTATATAAGGCAATGTCCTTGCAAATTATTTGCTAACCTAATTTTTCATTTTACAGGTATAAGACACATTGTTTTAGGAGGTTCCACAAATGGTATAAAGATCATTAATATGGACTAATGATAAATTTCAAATCTATGAATTTGAAGTTGTCAAAACAAGAGATTTACTACTCAATGAAACAACACAAATGTAAATAAACAAAGCAACAAAGCAAAACACCAACAATCAAATAACAAGTGAGATCTGAATACTTGCAGCAAATATTGGTTTTTGTTTAATTGTTGTTGTTTCATTCCTTGCAAGGGTTTGTTTTATTTTTATTTTCTTTTCATTTTGCAAGTATAAGAAAACTAATATTCACATTGTTTTAGGAGGTTCCACAAATAGACATATAATGACCTAGATTGGTCATATTTGGACTTTTTCCATACAAACTACTATGTTACCCCTCCCGATGGTTACACCGAGTCATTTTTGGTTGGTTTGTAACATTGGTTTTTAGTTTAGAGTAAAAATTTGTTAAGTGCGGAAATTTTAGAGTTTTGAAATGCAAAAGTTATCAAAAAGTGGTTTTAGTGTCTTCTGGAGTTTTGAGTCTAGAAATGAAATTATGTCATTTAATTAGTCCTAAAATGTGTAATTTGGTCTAAGAGAGTGTGTCAGTTTCATATTCCAGGTATTTTTGGGGATTTTAGGTCCTTAATTGGAAATTATTAAGATTTTAGCCTTTGGGTTGACTTTGGTCAACATTCAGAGGTTGGATGCTCGGATAAGATTTCTGACAGTTCTGTTGGATTCGAGGGATGATTTTAAGCATAGTGGAGATCTTAGTTGAATTTTCAGAGGCCTTGAGCTTGATTTAGCTTTTTGCGGTATTATGTTTGTTTATTGGTGACTTTCATGAGTTTCAGGTAAAGGAGACCTCTCATCCATATTTTGATGGTTTCATTAAATCCGGAACATCAAGTTTAGATAGGTAGCATTTTTGGTTTGTGTGTACGGGGTTTCGAACGAATCCCAAGGATCCATTCAGAGAATTCATGCCTTGTGTGTATTTTCTTGTTTCTGTGTTCTGGTGCTTGATTATTTGGTCATTGCGATCGTGAGGACCTTTCTCGTGATCGTGTGGTATTGTGTTAGTGTGCATCACGATTGCGTGGAGCTTTGTCATGATTGCGATGGTCAAATTAAATGAGTTGACTGACTTACTCAGTGCAATCGTGTGGCTCTTGGTCGCGATCACGATAAGCAATTGAGACCTGAACAAAATGTTTTTCTAAAATCGGAGTTCCTTCTCATGTTACCCATTTTTTAACCCTAAAAGCTTGAGTGAGGCGATTTCGAAGTGTATATTTGTGATTCTTCGATTGGGTAATGAATTTTGACTCCGCTTCATTGTTATTACTTGTTTATGGCATGATCACTTAAATATAACTTCATTGTTGAAATGGTTTTTACCATTGATTCTCAAATCTTTTGGGTAACATAATTGTGTATCAATTTTCAGATTCAAACCTTGTTTTCAAATCAGGTTTTTGAGACAATTTGATCCCATTTTTTAATTGATTGACATGAGTGTTTTTGGTTTTGAGATCTCATTGTGAATACTTGTTCGATTATACTGTGTTGATTTGGATATCGTTCAGAAGGGAAAAACCCAAGACCTGAAGTGATTTTAGATCGATTAAGGCAAGGGAACTTCTAAAGCTTGTAAAATCTTGAAGCCTCCTTGTTGTATGTGTTGGGGAGTAATGGTAATAAGGTCATAGAGTTAATTGCTCAAATTGAATAACCTTAATGATAGAAAGAGGATTAATGGAAAAGGCAACGTCTTGATTGAATTGAATAATGTGAATTGTCTTGAGTATTGATATTGAATTGGTTGTTGATGAAATGCTCGATAGTGTTGTTGTGAATACTTGTGATTGATGAACTTGATTAGTGTTGATGAATTTGATACTTGTGTTTGATGAACTTGATTATTGTGATTGATCAACTTGAACCAATTGATTTGATGAACTGTAATAGTTGGACTGCGATTATGGAATCTTGTGAACTGTATATTGTGAACTGCTATGTTGGACTGTTTTCTGTGCAGGTGTTAGTTCAAACAAAGAGCAAAAAAATCTAGCTCTGATACCATTTGTTGGATCTATAGAAAGAAATCGAAATCGTGTACCTTATATTTTGCAGCGGAAGTCGATTGCTCCAAAGTCCTGCTTTGAATTACTAGAAGGCAAAGTTTAATTCACAAACTAAATATCTATCTTCACACATAAAATGTCTTTTTTTTCTTCTGATTTGTGTTATCTTTTGTTGTTTTTGTTTTTTACATTGTTTGTCTCACCTTTTACAATAAAGGAATAAATCTTTTTATTAAGAGGGGTTGGGAAGTTTTCAGTTTTAATAAATGTTCCCCCTTTCTTTTTCAAATAAGAGATAAGTAGTTCTTATCTCTTATCAGACAATTTTTTGGGTCGGGTCGGTCCACATGGGCGACCCACGACCCTAAAATTATTGAGGGAAAAATTAATGAAGTTATCGCTCTATGTTTGTGATTTATATTTTTGAGAAGAAATAAATGCAGGTGAGCACCAAATTATATAGAGGAGAAGGAGGCATAAATTATGCAAACTCTTCATCGTTAAGTTCTCTGGTTTGTCACTGAAAGGAATAAAAGGAGGAGGAGAAGATGGAATGCAAAGTTTATAGAAAGAGTTCTAATTAATAGAAAAGAACTTTTTATGTGAAAATGACTTATCAGCTAATCTTTTTTAAGTTTATTCACATGCATGCTTATATGAGAAACAATTCGATAGATATTATTAACAACTATCTTATAACAACAAATTACAAGAAACAATTTTCAAATAAAGAACAAAACAACCTGGCTCTAATACCATTTGTTGGATCTATAGAAAAAAATCAAAATTGGTTACCTTATTTGTTTGCAGCAGAAGGCTATTGGTCCAAAGTCCTGCTTTGAATCACTAGTTAATGAGTATGATTCCACCTTGAGACATTGATGTTTCTTTATTACAAGACATTTATGGGTTTAAGGTGTGTTGTGAAATGGAGGTTTGAAACTCTAATTACAACGTTCTGTCTCCATACAAGCCACCAGGGCGAGATTTATTCCGCCAGGATGGGGCAACTATGGTGGCTTGGGTCTTGCTACGACAGGCAAATCATGACTTAAATCGGAATTAAACCCCAAAAACGTTATTTTTCTGCAAGTTTCATTCTTGAGAGTTAAAAGATGACCGCAGGTGATTCCTTGACACTTTTCCACGACTTTTGGAGCTAAAGGTAAGGAATTTACTCCCCTAATCCATTTTTCGATCCGTAGAACTTAGATTCTTGGTTAATTATTATTGGGGAAGGGTTTTGAACTGAATTTAATGATGGAAAAAAGCCCTAGGTAAACCTTAGGATCATGGATTTGGTCTTGGGTTATTGGTTTTGTTATAGTCCAGGTAATTAAACCTTAATTATTGATCCTTGCATTATATTAATTGTTTGTAGACCTAAAACAAGCGGAAAGAATCCGGAGAGGGAAGATCCAAGTGTCTTAGGGGGATTCAAACCTGCTTTCGAGGTAGGTGATGGATTGACTTCTTTTTTGCGTAATGTATCTTGGTAATTTCTTCATTGTAATACATGTATATATGTGAATGAAGCATTGTTGATCAAACCTAATGAAATGAGTACGAATGGATAAATGTATGTCTCGATTCAACACTTGATTGTATGATTATGAGAATGTACATATGAGTGTG
This sequence comes from Solanum chiquidenum, assembly GCA_029582725.1. Lineage (NCBI taxonomy): Eukaryota > Viridiplantae > Streptophyta > Magnoliopsida > Solanales > Solanaceae > Solanum > Solanum chiquidenum. The sequence goes on from JAJOOS010002516.1 coordinate 15,745, forward strand.
ATGATGATTGTGGTTGTGCTGAAAAGATCGGGTGTCACGTTCTGACACCCTAACTTGGATCGGGTACCACATTCCGATGCATATATGGGATCAGGTGTTACGTTCGACACACTAATTGGGATCAGGTACCACGATCTAGTACACTAACTATTTGGGTATGGGTTCCATGAGAGGACCATTAAATTACAATTTTTACAACTTTTTGTTGAAAATGTGGAAAGTGTGCATTGCTCTTGAAATGTTAACTGTGTATATATTATGTGCATGGCATGTTTACTTTGTTGTGATTTATGGTATATGTTGTGCTTACTGGAATACCCGTGTGATCCTACCAGTACACTGTGGTTGTGTACTGATACTGCACTTGCTCATTTTTTTGTTGAGTACAAGGCATCTTCAGGTGGCTATTGATAGATCTAAACTAGGAGATCAGTACTCGAGACCGAATTTAAGGGTGAGCCAATTCTTTCAGGTTGCCATGAGTTCTCCTTTTCCTTAGTCTATTTTATTCGGACATAGATTAGTACTTTAGATATTCAATTGTTTTATATTTCCAGGTTGTGCCCCTTTTCCTTAGAGTTGTGAATTGTTAGAGTTTTGGTACATTAACTTTCAGGTTCTAGGGGTTGTTTTCCGCAATGTTTTGAATGTGTTACAACTTTGGAATCATTGAATGGAATATCCATAACAATATCATGTCTCAGCCTTTGGAGAATTGAAGAACATATTATTGTTTTATTGAGTGATTAGACCAAACCCCAATGAAAGGCTGTCTACGTATCCTCTTAGGAATCAGGTCGAACGTAGTTCAATATCAAAGATTTTTTTTTTTGATTGATTCATGGTTGAGATTGTTTTGACTTTAGTTGGTACCAACAATTAGTATTATGCATATGAATCACCTTCAACTACTTTCAAGTAAATTTGTGGTCAAGTTTGAGTAATCCCTTAGTTTCAAATGGTACTTCATACATACTTAAGTATTTACAATATCAGTTCCTCTTGCATAAATTAAGAAGTTAGAACTATTCATATCCTCATATTTCATGTGTCCTCGCAACAAATGAAGTCCTACTTCATACAATAGAAGTGCTCCGATCTTAGAAGTCACTCACACTCTGAAAGCTATTCAATGCATGAGATTGAGATACCATATTTCTGGCCCTCATATAAGTATCCACTAATGTGAGAACATCCAAAATGGAATCAAATAGGACTAGACATTGACATGTAATATAAACTTATAGGAAGGTAGAATATTCATTCTGGATAAAGTGATTATTTTCTCCTTGAAATTTGCACTATGCTTTCAATGTTCTATAATTTTCGCATTTAACTTTTGTTTTTTTAATGTTTCTCCTCAGCTTTTCATTTTTTCTCCTTTTCGTGGGAGTTTTTTTTCTTTTTCTCTTTCTAGCTTTTCTTTGTCAGTTTTTTTTTCTAGTTTCACATATTTGGCCTTTGAACTTTGTTACCCAACTTAGATCTTTGACACTATGTATATAATTAATAGTGCGGTCAAGGAGGTGGGACTAAGGTATAGTGCATTTATGCACTCAAAATGATATATGTTAAGATATGGCTATTCAAATAAAAAGGTTTTAGGCTTGAAATGGGAGTTATATGGATAACATGTCATTCGGCAGACTTGAAAGGCACAATCGAATCAAAGAAATCCTATAATCCTTTTCCAAGTTAAATTTTGCTCAAAATTTCGCCTCAATCAACATTTGGGCCAAGTTCAAGATCAATAAAGTCATGCCATTGAATTTTATGTCTAAAACTCACCACAATGCACATGAAACAGTGAGGTCAAATTATTTTATGGCTTAACTTTAAGCAAGATAATTTCTGAAGTATCACATAAATATATCAAGAGGTACCAACAGAAGTCTATAGGTCACAACAAAGTTGGTATGTCTTACCAGATAGTTTAACACTTTATTTTCTTATGCATATTTCTAAGTATGTTGGTGCAACCAAGTCAAGATTTTTCTTTTTAAAAAAGAAATCCTTTTAAAAAAGCATTTTTTAATCAATTTTTTAAGATTATAAAATAAGGAAGAAAAACATTTTTATTCAAATTTTGAATAGTAATTATTTTTGTTTTTGCCCCAATTTTTGTGATGAGGACTTTCTAGATTTTTCTTGGTTGGACCGAACCTCAAAATATGGTTTCCTATGCATCTTGTCAAAGCAAGAATCAAGTCAAATATAGTTCATGAGATTTTCATATATGAAGTATAAAACTTTTGTTTTGTTTATGTTTTGAAGAAGGGTAAAAATCCTATTTTTAGAAAGGATAAACAATTTATTTTATTTTATTTTAATTTTTAAAAAGGATTAAGAACTTCTTCTTTTGAAAAAAATAATTTAATAAGGATCACTGAACCCGAGGAAGGTTACCTACGTATCTCATCGAGGTGAGAATCAGGTGTGCGTAGTTTGTCTAAATTGGACAGTTAAACAATTTTTTTCAAAGTTTATGGGAACTCCATAATTTATTAGTCTTTTAAACCTCCTTTTGTATCTTTATATGTTCTAGATTTCGTTACTTTGCTTAGTCGGGTTGTAGTAATAGTTCTCCCACCGGAGGGTTAGTGTGGATGCCACTCACGACGGTCTAGGTCATGACATTTATGCCTAATTTTCTCAATAATTTCTATTTACGCATCTAAGAAGGTTTTTTCAAGTTTTCAACAACATGACCTTTTTTAAAACACAAAAAAAAAAATTGCGGGTCAAGATAAGAAAAATAGGGGAGGGGATTAAAATTATGGAGAATCGAACATTCACCGATAAAGTTGAATTTCAACTTAAAAGAAACGGGTAATAATGTTACTTTACCAATAAATAACAAGAGACAGAAATTTGAACATAAATTGCATTCGCCGAATGTGTTTTACGCCTTATTTTCTCAGAAGGGTTTTTCAAGTTTTCAACGGCATGACTTTTTTTTAAAAGACAAAAAATAAAATTGTGGGTCGAGAAAAGAAAAATAGGGGTGAGGATTAAAATTGTGGAGAATCGAACATTCACCGATAAAGTTTAATTTAAACTTATACAGAAGGGGTCATAATGTAATTTCACCAATAAATAAAAGCAAACTGATATTTGTACATAAATCTCATTCGTTGAATGCGTTTTATACCTTATTTTCTCAACTCTTTATATTTAGGCATGTAAGAAGGGATTTTCAAGTTTTCAACGGCATGACCTTTTTTTAACACATAAAAATAAAATTGTCGGTCGAGAAAAGAAAGACAGCGGAGGGGGTTTAAATTTTGGAGAATCGAATATTCACGGATAATGTTGAATTTAAACTAAAATGGAAGGGGTAATAATGTAATTTCAATAATAAATAAGAAGTGATTGAAATTTGTACATAAATCGTATTCGCCGAATGCGTTTTTTGTCTTATTTTATCAGTTCTTTATATTTAGGCATCTAAGAAGGGTTTTTTAAGTTTTCAACGACATGACCCTTTTTAAAAGACAAAAAATAAAATTGTGGGTCGAAAACATAGGGGAGGGGATTAAAATTGTGGAGAATCGATCATTCATTGATAAAGTTGAATTTAAACTTAAATGGAAAAGGTAATAATGCAATTTCACTAATAAATAAGAAGAGACAGAAATCTGTACATATATCGCATTCGCCGGCTACGTTTTATGCCTTTTTTTTAGCTCTTTTATTTAGGCATCTAAGAAGGGTTTTTCAAGTTTTCAACGGCATGACCTCTTTTAAAACACAAAAAATAAAATTGTAGGTCAAAAAATAGGGGAGGGGATTAAAATTGTGGAGAATCAAACATTCACCGATAAAGTTGATTTTAAACTTAAACGGAAGGGGTAATAATGTAATTTCACCAATAAATAAAAGGAGACTAAAATTGGTACATAAATCGCATTCGCCGAATGTGTTTTATTCCTTAATTTCTGAGCTCTTTCTATTTAGCCACTTAAGAAGAGTTTTTCCAGTTTTCAACGGCATGACCTTTTTCTAAAACACAAAAAATAAAATTGTGGGTCGAGAAAAAAGAAAATAGGAGAGGGGATTCAAAATGTGGAGAATCGAACATAAAATTGAATTAAACTTAAACGGAAGGGGTAATAATGTAATTTCACTAATAAATAAGAAGAGAGAAATTTGTACATAAATCACATTCGTCGAATGTGTTTTATGCCTTATTTTCTCAGATCTTTCTTTTTAGGCATCTAAATAGGGTTTTTCAAGTTTTCAATGGCATGACCTTTTACTAAAACACAAAAATTAAAATTGTGGGTCGAGAAAAAATAGAGGAGGGGATTAAAATTTTGTTAAATCGAACATTCACCGATAAAGTTGAATTTAAACTTAAACGGAAGGGGTAATAATGTAATTTTACCAATAAATAAGAATAGACTTAAATTTGTACATAAGTCGCATTCGTCGAATGTGTTTTATGCCTTATATTCCCAGCTCTTTCTATTTCGGCATCTAAGAATGGTTTTTCAAGTTTTCAATGACATGACTTTTTTTAAAACACAAAGAATTAAATTGTGGGTCGAGAAAAGAAAAATAGGGGAGGGAATTAAAATTTTAGAGAATCGAACATGCACCGATAAAGTTGAATTTAAACTTAAACGGAAGGGGTAATAATGTAACAAGGGCTTTTCAAGATTTCAAAAGCATGACCTTTTTTATAAATACAAAAAATAAAATTGTGGGTCGAGAAAAGAAAAATAGGGGAAGGGATTAAAATTGTGAAGAATCGAACATTCACTAATAAAGTTGAATTTAAATTTAAATGGAAGGGGTTATAATATAATTTCACCAATAAATAAGAAGAGACTGAAATTTGTACATAAATCACATTCGCCGAATGCTTTTTATGCCTTATTTTCTCATCTCTTTCTATTTAGGCATCTATGAAGGGTTTTTCAAGTTTTCAACGGCATGACCTTTATCTAAAACACAAAAATAAAATTGGGTTGAGAAAAGAAAAATAGGAGAGAGGATCAAAATTGTGGAGAATAAAACATTCACCGATAATGTTAAATTTAAACTTAAACGGAAGGGGTACTAATGTAATTTCACCAATAAATAAGAAGAGACTGAAATTTATACATAAGTCGCATTCGCTAAATGTGTTTTATGCCTTATTTTCTCAGCTCTTTCTATTTAGGCATCTAAAAAGGATTTTTCAACTTTTCAACGGCATGACCTTTTTTAAAATTATAAAAAAAAAAATTGTGTCATGATTGGAAAATATGGGCAACTTCTTTGTGGATGTGCTTTGTGAGAGCATGTAATTGTTTTTTTTGTGAGGGAACTTGAATGCTTTTGTTGAAGCATGGTTTTGCATTATAAAGGAGCATTAGTGAGCTTGAGCTTTTGTTTATACGTGATAGTCATCATTTGAAGCTTTTTGACCATGATTGAGCTATTTCATATACTTGGTAGTATTCTTTTGAGGAATATTGCATGTTAACTCAAAATTGAGAAATCTTTTAGACACCCTTGTTTTACTAATTGTGTTCTTGATTTACTTAACGAAAAGCAAGAATTTAAGTTGGGGCATTGATGAATGGTATAATTCTACTCATTTGATGACTTTTTAGTACAAAAACAAGTGTCCTCAATGCCTATATATGTCTTATTTTGATGATATTTTAATGTTTTGCATCTATGAAGGTTAAAGGATAGGGCAAGAATGAATCAATGAAAAAGAGGCCAAAAACATTGAAAAGAGTGTAAATTATCCGCTTAGAGTCGCCTAAACCAAAAGGGCAAATAGACCAATAGGTCATACCTCTCCTAAAGACACACTGTTCACAATAGAAAATATTCAAGGCAAGTTGGCAAACTAAATTGGAAATGGTGATCCGCCGAAGTCAGTGGGCAAGCTAGAAGTTCCATCGCCAGAAATAGTGAAAATAATGGTTGAATGGGCGAAAAGTGTGGTAATCAACAATTCACCAAATGTGAAAGACTGACTCGATCAAGTTCAGCAACTGGTCCAAACACCTCAAGCATAAAGCAAAGATAGGGCGAGCTAAGAGAAAATGGCGATCTGCCAAATGTGTTAGGTGAGCCTAACTAATGTCACCGAATAGGTCACACGTGGAAATTTGGACTAATTTTGGGGAAACTATAAATATCTCAAAGGAGAGAGAAATGGAAGAGAAAATGAATGAGATCTTGAATTATTGTTTTATTTTTGAAATTTAGCTTGAGAACTCTTTCCCTTTGAGAAATAGACTTCTTAGTTTTTGGGGTTTTTGAACAATCTTGTAATTGACATTTGAGGGTTCAAATCAAAGTGGGTGTTGAACATTATTGCTTAAATTCAACTCTCCAATAGTTGTAAACATAATTGGTATACTTTCTTTTACTTTTATTATGTTTGGCTAAAACCCCAATTCTAGAGGTGTGACTATGGGGTTGGGTCTTGATCTAGATCTTCGATTGATGCTTGAAAGAGATTAACTGATGTGGGTAAATAGTTTATTTCCAACAATTAAGATTTGATTGATGCAGTTTTCTCGAAAGAGAAGTTGTGGTTCAATTATCGTTGTCAAATATGCTCGGAAGAGAGATTTTAGTAAGGTATTTGGTTGATTTGTGATTCACATAGATGACACAGAAAGGAGATTTTATGAGATGATTGTTTAAGATCGACAGACTATTCGTGTCATTGAAGATTACCCAACATATCCATGATTGTTTAGCATTATTGAGCAAGCACTTGTACCCCAATTTGACATCGATACCAATACCCCACACCCCTAAATTTTCTCTAACTTGTTGAAACCTCGATTTTAGTTTAATTGTGATAAGTGATACCAAAATTATTTTAGTAAATTTGGTGGAATCATCCACTCATTTGTTCTAATTACTACAATTAATCAATTTGCATTCTTAATCTCCTAATTGAATTCCTTGCATTATATCACTCCTTGTGGGATTTGACCCCAACTTTGTTGTTGGGTATGTTTATTGCTAACAACTATTTACTCTTCTAATTGGTTTTAGACTCATTGGAGCATTATCGGTAAGTCCAGGATGCAAAGTGTTCATCCTCTCCTCCGATCCAAGCTACAATAGGCTCGAGTAATCAACAATGGTATCTGGTGCTCGACCTGCATTAGGAATTAGATACAACTCTAGTAACAGTGCCGAAATAACAGGTAGTTAGTACGCATCATAAGCCGATTGAGCAGGAAAATATAAAACAATATGAAATGATAAAATCTAGACATAAATAGAGATCAAAGTGGAATTTAAAAGAAATGCACACGAGTGAACTAAAATAGATAAGAACTATGTATAGCTCAACTAAACCTAACTGGACCCTATAATCTAGAAGGTACACTCATGTCCAAGTTTAAGTGAAACCCAAACGAACCCACAAAATCCTGATGATACAAAAAATAGCTAAATTTACTAAGAATATAATATTGTTAGTCAAAATGCATAGAAGGCATAGACCAGAGGATTCGCATCGCCTCCGTAGAGGATTTAGAGGCCATAGGTCGTAGATGATTCGCATCGCCTCCGTAGAGGATTTAGAGTATCAGTAGTAGACTGTGAATCTATGACTAGCAGTAATCAACTCTGTAGATAATGAGCAGCATGACCAAACCTTGAATCTGCCACTAGGAAGGGTTGCCGAATGATCTCATGCCAAACCATCGCCAAAGAACAGTCGTAGAATGACATCAACCCTCAAGTTATTAGTACAACACTCCAAGCTTGAACTAACTCCGTACCCAAGTCGCCTAGTAAAGCCAAAAATATCAAATGTTGCATATGGGGCAATAGAAACAGGGAGAGTGTATAGAAGGTCGGCAAAGCTAATTTCACACCTTATCTAAGGCTTTTCTACCAGACCCTAGTTTGATACATAATTCTATAGGGAGCTAAACCATCTAAAACAGTGTAAGAGTATAAATAAGGCCTAAAGGCTCATATTGCAAGTCTATGGCAAGCACTAGTCTAAGTGTCAACTAACGCCAAACATGATCAAACATACAACAATAACATCATTCAAGGCTAACCACAAGGTAAAAATGATCACATGGCCCAACTAGCATGCTTCTAATACCGAAATCCAGACATAAGCCTAACACATGATTTCTATGTAAAGTAGCATGATCAACTAGGTATCCATTGCCAATTCACTCAAACCAACATGCTTTCACGTAGTCAAGCTCAATCCAAGGAATGGGAAGTCATAGCCTACCTTTAGACCAACTGCACGCGCTCCAAATCACATTTCCTAAGCTTTTCTTTTTTGTATTCAAATGTTTTCACGCTATCAAAAATAGAATCACAACATTAATATAGTCATTTAGACACTAAATTCACTTAAAACAAAGATTCACCAATTTTGGAATCAAAATTGGAATCATGCGACCCACACTGAAAAATTTGGGAATGACTCTATCGAAGGTTCCTAAACAATATCCCAAACTTTTGTTCCAAAATGGAAGACAATTCGGAGCTTGAAACAGTGGAAACCAACACATACAATAATATTCATCATTAAAGAACAAGCTAAGCTAAGACAGTTCTGAAAACAATGATTTCACCTCAAATGACGGGTCTCCAACACTTCCCGATAACTCACCCTTGTAGACTCAAGATCTATGAACCCACAAGACTTTTAATCACTAAATTTGGAGGTGAAATGAGGGAGGAATCACACTTAGAACTTTTGAAGTTCAAGTAGATCGGCGTGTGGATTTATTTAATAGACCAGATCAATTCCTTCGTCGCGAACGTGGTGGTGCCCCATGAACATAGAGGTTGCTAACGTAGTTGGGCCCTTGTAAATGTGACTGAGAAACTAGGACCATTATATCGTGGTTGGGCACCTAAGAACATGTCTAGTCCCTGCGAACGCGACCACTAGGATCTCTAGTCTCCATGAACCTAGCCCTAGGCCCCTGAACACTATTTTGTGCATACATCAGCTGATGCATATCAGTTGGTTTAGGCAACCTTAAAATTCCCAATGGTTGTTCAAAATTATTTTGGGACCATGTGCACAAAAACAGGATATGCAACCGAATCAAATTTGATTTTCTAGAATCAATGGAGCATTTAAAACTTCCATATGTGGTCTTCTCTACAAAAAGTGGTTCCCACACTTACACTCCAATTTAAGCGAAAATCCACAAGGGGGATTGAAAGTAGCCCGAAAGCCTTGGGATCCGTAAGAAGGGTCATTTGAGACCAAATTCAACATTTCGAAGCTAACCGCACGAAGGAATTCTAATCTGGGAATGTTTACCAAAAATGTTGACCAAGGTCAAACTTAGGCCTAAACTTAAAAGCTAAAATGCCTAATTACATAAACTTGCACCGAAAGCCTCAGGATCTGTGTCTACCATGCCACTAGTCAAAAACTACTCTTCCAGAGTTGATGGAACCATGAGAATATTATTCCAAGGTTGTTTTCCTAAAATTTTTATTGAAATGAACCATTTAAGGTTTAAAAGCTCCAAAAAGTAAAAAAAAATCATTAAAATCACACGAACGACAAGTTTACCAAACTATCAGTCCCAATAAGTCGTAAATGAGTTGGGGTCAATATGGGAAAGTTCTAAATGACAAACAAAAGGCCTTCATAATGAGATGACTGAGAGGGTCATTACACATTAACACTCTCCAAAAATCAAACCACGTAGCCAGTAGGTTTTTTGACGTCCATGACTTGAATCACCCAAAATGGATCTCAATTGAGGGAGATATAACCAAAACAATTTTGAGAATAATAACAGATCACATATGGTCTTATTTTAAGAAATGAGACGGATTAACTCATCGTAATCGCGAGGTAAAGGGTCTGGATTGTGGCCCACTAATAAAATGTTCCTCACGATCGTGGGATCAAACTTCGTGATCACAATGTCCAAAGGTGGTCAACGCGGGTTAGCATCTTATCACGATCACAACAAAAAAAAGCCCGCGAATGTGAAGGAAAAATTGACTAAACCCTCATAATTGTGTTAAGGCCACACAATCTTAAACCATACAAATTAGGCCATTATGAATGTGACCAAGGGGCCCGCAAACATGAACTTTTTACTAGGTTACACTAGCTAAGGCACATCAGCTGGTTTGGCCATTTCTATAATTCTTCAACGGGGTGCGCAGGATTTATTCTGAATCCTATGCACAGAAACGAAATATTCTATCAAACCAAATTTGAAATTTTCAAATCAAGGTCATCTAGAAAAAAAGTGAGTCCCACCCAAGCTCCATTTTTTGCCAAAATGAACAATGGAGCTTGAAATTAGCCTAGAAGCCTTCGGATCCACACAAAAGGTCGTTCTAGACCAAACTCAATGTTGTGGAGCTAATAGAACCTTCATAATTGCATTTTTGAGGTCATTTTCGTGAACTTTTGATTGAAGTCAACCATTCATGTTTTAAAATCTCTAAAACACATAAACTTGTGCAAAAACCAAATGAACGACCATGTGACTGAGATGGCAGGCCCAGCATGTAACACCCCATAAATTTTTTGAGCTAAGAATTGAACCATCCTTCGTAGTGACTAAGTTTTTACCTAGGAATTTAAAATTTTCCTATGTGGTAAGGTCACTAGATGTAGCACCTTCTATTCCAAAGAGAACTAGAGAGAAATCATTCAAGTCATTCTTAGGTTCCTTTAAGTTTAGGGTCAATTTCAAACGACCATAACTTCCAGTACATGATGATTTAGGTGGTCCATAAGATATCAAATGAAACATATCTGAGTCCTCTTTCCAACGCCACCGAGTTTGCTAATTTTCAAGTTTGTATGAGGGAGATATTCCCTTTTGAAGTTAGGTTGTCCATTTAAATAAAGTTACCCAAAAATATGAGGGGTATTTTAGTCTTTTCCTTAACCCCACTTATTCTAAACGTGAGTTTCATTCATCCCCAAGAGCGTTTAGGGTTTTAGAGAGAAGATTCAGGAGGAGAAGAAGTTCAAAGTTTCAACCGTTCGTTCAAAAAATTCAAGATTTCGCCAAGAACCTAGTCTTTGAGGTATGTAAGCTTCCATAGTGTTGGGTTTGTTCACCCACACGTCAATCATGAGTTTATTTTTCGAATCTATCTATAAGTATTGAGCAATTTAATTTCTTGATGAGCTCTTGATAAGTGTTCTTGAAGTTTCCTTATCGATTAAGTTTGATGTAAGATTCTACTTGGGTCAACTTCAAACGATCATATCTCTTAGAATATAAGGAGTTACGTGTCCCATAACCTATCAAATTAAAAATATTTGAATATAATTTCCAACTCCATATATTTTGTGTCAATCCAATTTCTGAGTAATAATTTATGACCATTTTGGTAACCTGATACAGTGTTGTTACGAATTAGCCGACGGGAAAACATTAAAAAGGGTCGTTTTTGTCTCTTTACCTCCAATAAAACCCTAAACGGATTTCTTGACTAATAAAACGCTCAAAACAATCAGTTTTTTATCTTTTAATCTCTCATTCGCTTCTCTCTATTCAAGATTCTTTCAATCTTTTTCAAGATTCTTCTTCAAGGTAAGTCTTTATCCAAGAATTCCATTCTTTTCAATTCAAATTCCTCCATACAATTATGAATCACTAATGAAAATCATAATTCTTGGCAACAGAGATTTCAAGAAACTAATTCAAGAATCTCAAGAAAGGTTTTCTTGATCGTTTACCTTCTAGCTAGGGGGTCAAGGCTTCTAATCAAGTTCTTCTTCAAGATTCTTCAAGAACCTTGTTCTTCCAGCTATGTAAGGCTATCATAGTGTTGGACTAGTTCGTCCACATGTCGTACATCTTCTTTCAAACAAGTAAAAGAGAAATCTAGGATTCTACCCCTAGATTAGAGTATTCTTGAGATAAGTTGATTTGAGTTCTTGAGTTCATGGTTATTTTTAAAAAATTATTCCTAATTATTGAGTTTCTATATTTTTATTGAGATCCTTGAGTTGATTTGTTCATGTCTATAATTCAGCATGAACCCTATTTTTAGTTATAAATCTTGAGAAGTTTTTCAAAACCAACACTTGAGTTTTAAACTGAGTTTTGAGAAAGTAAGTGTGAGAATAAGAAGAGTCGTATACATGAGTTCCATATTGTTATTTAGACCCTTGAGTCTAGTCGTTCATGCCCATAAATTCTTCATGAACTCCATCAATTGAGTATCTTTAAGTTCTAAGTGTTCAGTATTGAGTTCCTAACCATTTTGGGATTATATTACTAATCATGGGGCTACTACATGTTACCCATGAAGTTCCTTGAGTTAAGTAGTTCATGCCCATAATTCCGAATGAACCCTATGAGTAGAGCAGTCTTGAGATGAGAGGTATCATTGAGTCCTTAAGTTGAGTAGTTCATGCCCATAATTCCGCATGAACCCTCCTAGTTGAGCATTCTTGAGATGAATAGTATCATTGACTCCTTGTGTTCTGGAGTTGTTGAGTTCCAAGTATTGAGTTCTATGAATGGTTATTGAAAACCTTGAATTGAGTCATTCACGTCCATAATTCGGCATGAACCCTATTTTAAGAAGTCTTTTTACAAATTGCTTTAAAACTTGTTTTAAAGACTTGAGCATTGAGTTGAGGAAGAGTAAAGTTGAGTTCATTTTCTTTAAAATGATATATGGGAACTAAGTATTCCCAAGATTAAATGTTTTTACATTTAAGATGAGAGGAAACAGAGATTTCCAAAAAAGTTTTGAGCAGTTTGAGTATCATCTCTTTTAAGAGAAAGATTTTTAAGTAATAATCTCAAAACACAAAGAGTTATGTTTTTAAACATATGAGCTAGTATATTTTGGGAGTAGTATTGAGAACTGATATGGGGAGAGTTCATACAATTCACAGCCCCCATAAACCATATAGCCAACGTAGGTAGAAAGGGTCATACTTTTTAGATGATTCCTTAGTGCTTTTTAGCATAAACTAGTGGATCCACTTAGTTGAGAGGTTCTATACCCCGGCAAGGTATATGATAGTTCTGGAAGAATGAATGAGATGTTCTATCATCACATAGCTCATAGTGATGGTTGTCAGTTACAGAAACTCCCACAGAGATATTTTTTATTCTTATATATACAGAGTTATATTGTATTTTTATATACAAATTGAGCTATTATTGTATTCTTCAATACAATTGAGCTATTATTGTATTCTTCAATACAATTGAGTTATTATCTACTATTTTTTAAAAGATTTCCATATATTGCATCTTTTATTGTTGCTTTATCCTTGAGTATCTTGAGTTGAGTATCTTAAGTTGAGTACCTTTGAGTTGAGTATCATATTTTTGAGTTGAGTATCTTGTTCTTGAGTTGAGTTAGTTGAGTGAGTTGAGAAGCGGTAAGTATGTTTCCTTTTTATCAAGTTCAAACTTATGTTTATGCTTTAGAATTCTCCTTACATGCTCGTACATTCCATGTACTGAGCCATTTGTCCTACATCATTTCATGACGCAGATTCATGTGTCACGACCCGAGCCTACACCCTGGTCGTGGCCGTCACTCGAGAACCATTGTTGGTCCCCAAGCGAACCCTCATCCTGGCTGACTACAAGCGGAAGACTAACTCAAGCATACAAAAGCTTAAAACCTGAATAAAATTCATGAAACTCAAATACAAAGCTTTAACTCAAATTATTTACTCTGAATATAAATAGAATATTCAAATAGCCAACAATAGGCAACTCAAGTCTTTAAAACATTTAATAATATAAATGAAACAGACTTCTCAAACTCTATTGTCTATCTATGAAGCCTCTAAATGACAAATATGGAAGTCGCGACAAGACCTACGACATCCTGACAAAACTAAAAAATAAATGAAATCCTTCAGAAGCAAGGAGGCTCACCATAGCTAACTCAAACTCCATGTGGTATCAACGAAGCTCATGTTGATGATCCTGAATACTTGTATCTGCATCATGAAATGATGCACGCCAAATGGCTTAGTACATAGAATGTACGAGCATGTAAGGGGAATTTTAAAGCATAATCATAAGCTTGAACTGGTGTAATAGAATCATACTTACCTCTTCTCAAACTTACTCAACTCAACTCAAAGACACATAGTTCAACTCAACTCAACTCAAAGAAACATAGTTCAACTCAACTCAAGGATACTCAAAACTACTCAAATTTACTCAACTCAGAAGTACTCAAGGATAAGATACTCAACTCAGAAATAGGAATCTCAACTCAGTGAAACGGGTCTCAACTCAACAATAAGGTACTCGACTCAATGAAACATAGTTCAACTCAAGATACTCAAGAATAAAGCAACAATAAAAGATGCAATACATGGAAATCTTTTAAGACACTAGATAGCAACTCAATGTATTGAAAAATACAATAAAAACTCAATTTATATGTAATAAAATATAATATAACTCTGTGGGAGATTCTCTAACCGACAACCATCACTATGAGCTATGTGATGACACAACGTCTCACCCATGCTGCCAGAACTGTCATATACTTTGCCAGGGCATAAAACCTCTCAACTAAGTGGATCCACTAAGTTATGCTTAAAAGCATTAAGGAATCATCTAAAAAGTATGACCCTTTCTACCCATATTGGCTACATGGTTTATGGAGACTTGAGTTATCTGAACTCGTCCCCATATTGGTGCTCAATACTACTCCCAAAAATATACTCAACTCATATGTTTAAAAACATAACTATTTCTGTGGTTTGAGATTATTACTCAAAATCTTTCTCTAAAAAGAGATGTTACTCAAACTACTCAAAACTCTTTTGGAAATCTCAATTTCCTCCTCTTTTAAATGTCAAAACATTTACTCTTGGGAATAATTAGTTCCTATATATCATTTTAAGGAAAATGAACTCAACTCTACTCTTTCTCAACTCAAGTGCTGAAGTCTTAATACAAGTTTCGAAAATATTTGTAAAAGACTTCTCAAAATAAGGTTCATGCCGAATTATGGACATGAACGACTCAATTCAAGGTTTACAATAACCATACATAGAACTCAATACTCGGAACTCAACAACTCAGAACTCAAGAACTTCAATGATACTAATTAATTCAAGAATGATCAACTTATAAGGTTCATGTGGAATTATGGGCATGAACAACTCAACTCAAGGACGTCGTGATACTACTCATCTCAAGAATGTTCAACTCATAGATTCATGAAGAATTATGGGCATGAATATCTCAACTTAAGGACTCTATGGGTAACATGTAACTGCCCTATGATTAGGAATAAAATCTCAAAAGGGATTAGGAACTCAATACTCAAGACTTAGAACTTGAAGATATCACTCCTCTCAAAGATGCTCAGTTTACGAAGTTCGTGCAAAATTTATGGGCATGAACGACTCGACTCGAGGGTGTACATAATAATATGGAACTCATGTATATGATTCTTCTCATTCTCATACTTACATTCTCAAAACTTAGCTCAAATCAATAGTTGATCTCAAACGATTCACAATTGAACTCACATACTTTCTTGAACTCTACTCTTAGCTCTCTCTTGAATATGAATTATGAATTCAAGAGTTATGGTTCATGATATGAAGGATCTCGTGATGATAAGGTAGACTCACGAATACATTCTCCTCATTATTACACTCACTTGCTCGAGTCTTGAAACAAGTTATTAAAAGTTGTAGAAGACTCCTAAAAAAGACTCAAAGGGACTTTCTCAAAAATGTTCAAAAGAACTCTCAAGACTTGACTCTTAGCTCTACCTCAAATTTGAATTATGAATTCAAGGCTATGATTTATGATAGGAAAGATATCGTGATGATTAAAACTTAAAAGTGTTTTCGATAGTTAATCATGAGAAACAGTTTAAAAACAATGTCTGGGGAGCAAGTCCGTGATGCGGAGATGAATTATACTGTTTGGTCAAAATAATTATCGCGGACCTGGTACTGGTTTTCTGTCCAACATTTTCTTCCTCATTTTCTAAGCCCCAATTCGCCTAAATTCGATTCTTTTTCTCAAGTTCTCTTTAAATTCAGATATCCAATACATGTACACAAGAATCTAATCAAACACAACTCTAAAATCGACACAATTTCCTCAAGAACTCATAAATCTCATTTAAACTCAAGAACGAAAGCTAATTTCAAGAACACAATTCCAGAACATCAAAACTTCAACTTTCTAGAATGAATTTAACGCTAAAATTTACATGATTGGCGTGTGGGTGAACAAACTCAACACTATGAAAGCTTACATACCTCTTAGGGATTAAACCCATGGCAAAAATCCGCAACACAACTCAAGAATCTCGACGAACGCTTTGATCCTCTCCTCTTTTCTCCTCTTTTCTCTTCTTGAACTCCCAACTAAAAACCTAGGCGTATATTAGGATTATAAAACCGAATCTAATCATATTAGACCCCTAAAACCCTACTATAAATGAATTAAATATGATTGGGTAAGTAAGAGACAAAAATACCCCTTACTATTTTCGGGTATCTTTTCATATTTAGACAGCCTGACTTTAAATGGGCATATCTCACTCATACGAGCTAGAAAATTAGCAAACTTGGTGGCGTTGGAAAGAGGATCCAAGACCTTTCATTTGATATCTTGTATCCCACCTAACTCATAAGGTTATGGTCGTTTGAAGTTGATCCAAAACTTAGTGGGACTTAAGAATGACTTGAATGAACTCTCTTTAGCTCTTCTTGGAACTCAAGGTGCTACATTTAGTGACCTTAACACTTAGGAAAATTTTAATTCCTTGGTAAAAACTTATTCACTACGAAGGATGGTTCAAGTCTTAGCTCAAAAAAATTCTAGGTTGTTACAACAGGTATTCAGGATCATCAATAGGCATTTCATTGAGGTCATGTGATATTCAAGTTAGCTTTGGTGAGCCTTCTAGTATTCCAGAAGACTTTACCTTTACCTTACAGTTAATAGTTTTGAGATGTTGTGGTCTTGTCCCGACATCTTTATGTAATAGTAGAGGCTTCATAGATAGACAGAGTTGAAGAGTTTTCTTTATTTACTTTCTTTTGAGTATTGTTCAGACTTTCTTAAAGTTCACTATTAGAGTTCAATGAATTTAATTCATTTTTAAGCTTATGTATGCTTGAGTTAGTCTTCCGCTTGTAGCCAGCCAGGATGAGGGTTCACTTGGAGATCAACAATGGTTCTCGAGTGTCGGTCATGTCAAGGGTGTAGGCTCGGATCGTGACACCGCAAGTCATAATTGACTTGGGTCGCTATAGAAATGCTCTTAACGATGAAATGAAAGCATTTTCACATAAATGACCTAGAGGGTCATTACATGTAAATACTTGGCCAATTAATTGTGTGCATTTTATACGAATAATATGAAACTGACACCAATTAATTGTGAACGTGCTTTCTATACTTCCATATGTTATTGCAGAATTGACATCCATTTGTAAAGACCTTTGTGGTGATATCCCACCCTATTATTGTGATGACGCATGGTGTGAATGTGGGGATCAACCACCTCAAGGTCAAATTTCATAAACTAGTTAAAGCATAAATTGAAAAATTAAATTTTCATGGGATGAAATAGAAAGAAATAATAAAAGTTGGAACACTTTGTTTCTTCCTTTCAAATGTATAATTGGAATTAAACTCCTATTTTTAAGTGACTTGCAACAAGGCATTAACTAAATAGGAAATCTTATTGTTCTTTCTTCATGTCCTATACCTTTCTTAATTAATAGTCTCTCATTAGAATGATATTTGCATGCTACATTAATTATTTGTACTTAAAAAAACATAGCCTTTTTTTAAGAGGGGCGTTTGATGATTAATTTTTTTTTTTGAAGTTGAACTAACATGAAAATTATTAGTTCGGGACCCAATAACATATTATTTTAAGAAAAATATTTAAAACTGTTAAACTTCAAATTCTTTTGCCTCTATTTGATTGTGCTATACTTTATTCTCTAGATGAGTAATTTATTACATTGAAAATATTAATTTTGCTAGATATGTTTAAATATATCTTGTGATTCCATCATATTATTCAAAGGAAAAATTACATAATTATATTTTTCCTCTTTCATGTAATGCTAGTTTGACTTTGTTAAGTTTTTTTGGTAGAAGGAACATAAGATAAAAACAAAATAGTTATATTTTTCCTCTTTGATATAATGCTAGTTTCACTTTGTTGAGTTTGTTTGGTAGAAGGAACATAAGATAAAAATAAATTCAGTTAATAAGTAAATAAATCTATAAATATAAGTGATGAAATAAATTATC
>JAJOOS010002517.1:0-58037 GCA_029582725.1 Solanum chiquidenum
TAATTGGATATAATCGTGGGTTAAAGTAAAGTCTAAACCATTTTCCTTGTGGGATCGACCCCAACCTACAAGTTGGGTTCTTTACTTGATAACGATCGCTTACGCTTCTTTAGGGAGGTGTAATTTGAGCGTATCACTACTAGCGCATGGCAGCCACACGCAGTCAAGAAAACAAACAAGTATATCTCGGCTTAAAATTAAGCCCTAGGCCGGCAAGGCCCCTGTAAACCGATCCATAAAAGAAGCAGATACTCCCAAGAGTTCATATAAAGAAATAACCAACTAGCACAGAAGTCCTGATTGGGCCGTCGAGGACACCATGATCTCTATACCGAAATTGAAAGCAGGTATATCAAGACAATGCATCACACAACTAACAAGTTTCAGCAAACCAAGAAACTAGGCCAACATGGCCATAACATAGCTATAAACTCCACACACTAGTCTGCAAGCCTCTAAGAGTAGTAAATATTGGCGGGACAGGGCCCCAACCTACCCATAAAAATATATACAACAAAAGCTAACAAACCTCCCAACTCTGGCAGCTCCGGAGAAAAGGGGCTAGCCAACCGAATAGAAGTCAATCCTGCTTTTAAGGAGATTTCCTGGGTCATCTGTCGAGACCTGCATGTATGAATGCAGCGCCCCCAGGTAATGGGGTGTCAGTACAAAATAATGTACAGAGTATGAAAGACAATAGACTATGAGCAGGTGTCCTAATATACTGGAGTAATCCGATAAATAAATCAAAAATAAGATAAGCATACTGTCCTGCTCCTAAATCTAAACTTATCAAAAATAATAAAACAACAACCTAACCAAGCCCCCATAAGCTCGGCAGGTACAAACAACACACAAGACCGCCTACCCTGGCCCCCATAAGCCCAGAAGGTGCCAATCAGTCTATATACCCCTATCGGTAGTCCCCTAGCTCCGTAGGCAGTCACCTAGCCCTATTAGGCAATAGTATAGCCCCGTAGGCAGCACATAGCTCTCTTAGTCATTAATATAGTATATATGCAACTCATAGCCCTCGTAGGCAACAACATGGCCCCGTAGGCAACTCATAGCCCTTCTAGGCGTTAATATAGCCCTGTAGGCAACTCATGGCCCTTCTAGGCGTCAATATAGCCCTCTCGGCAGAACATAGCCCTTCTAGGCATAGATCACATTCTTGCAGCTAATCACAATAGCCCAAAGGACAACAATAACAATCCAACAGCTAAAAGCGAGCAATTTAGTTATAAGCAACCTATACAAATAGCCTCTAAGTCGTGTCCAACATAGGGATGCTACTACTAAATAAGAAACCCGATAAGAGGGGATTACATCCATTCGAGAAGCCAACAATCAACAATAATGGCTACAAGTATAACAACGATAACAACTCAATTACATTGCTCCTAAGCTTTAAGGAAACCGTAAGAAGAGAATTGCCTTAACATACATTTTTCGCTGAATTAACGTGACCTAGCGACTTTTACTCATAACTCCCTCGATACTACAACAAGGCAGGACCATAATCAACACACGAAAATAAAAGATACCATGACAATACGATAAAATATATGTATTTCCATCGCAAATTGCTATTTGCCGCTTATAAAAGCTAGAGTCGATGAAAGAAGGGTCTTACCTCGATCTTAAGTTCGTAATACGCCTCAAAACCTTCAAATATATCCAAACCCTTGTTGTACCAACACTAAAGTGTGATATGCTACGAAATCGATAAAAAAAATTATACCACGATGATGAGCCCAACGCGTAGAACAACTTTCGTCAAGGACTTAGGTCGAGAAAATCTACACTTTAGTTGATCCTAGAAATGGGTTTCTCTAATTTTCCTGGTTCTTAGCAAAAAAATGAAGAAAAGGTTCGAAGAAGAAGATATATGTAAAGTTCCACCGAACTAGGGCCCCACCTCACGTGCCTGCTTGCGCAGTTCCACGAAAATGCAAATATCTCTCTATTCTGAAGTCGTATGAACAAACGGTTTGATGTGTTGAAAACTTGACTCGTAGACCTTCGATTCGATAGGTCGTGGGCCCCATAAATCCTTATAGATTGGGAGAAAAGCTCCGAGACATTTGACCCAAATTTCAGAGAAATCTTTAAAAAGGAACTTACGGTAACTTCCGTCAACTTTTATTTTGCCACTTACCTAACTTCAAAACTTGAGATGCAACACTTGAACACTTAAAATTGGACATACCAAATCATTCTTAATTTATTACCCACTCTCTTTGTCTTTCCATGGAGATACGAGTAATTTTAGACGTTTCGAAAAGTCGGGGTGTTACACCATGCAAGTAGTTTTTCCTTCTTTATGTATGAGGGATATACTAGATTCCATGATATAGCTCTTCTGTATTATTGTAAAGCTAATATCCCACAAAAATGACTATGTTTCTTCAAAGTGTCTTTCTTATGTCTTTTATGCTTATGTATTTGACTGTATTTCATGATTTACATATCATTTCTTCTTTAAGCTTTTAAAATGTTCCACTATTGGTCATGCCTTACATGTTTTAAGTCATTCATGCTTTCGTTTTATTTCATGCATATTACCCCATACTTCATACATTCCATGTACTAATGCATACTTCTGCCTACATTATCTCATAAATATAGGGTTTGACACTCCTACCCCTCACTCTCATGGCTAGTTGATCTCCTTGGCGATTCGAAGACTAAGAATTGGTGAGTCCTCATGTTCTGAGAACTATGACACTATTATTGATTTCTTTACTTCCGTTTCCAGACTTGTATGTGATATATGAGTTACATCCCAATCACTTTCTTTTAAATTTTTAGATGGATTATTCAGACTTATGTTAGACTTTCGCTTTGTCTAAGCTCTTTATGATATAAGACTATGATTTTGAAATTATTTATACTATTAAATTGTATGATGTATGCTAAGTGACTTGTATAGGGCCTCTCGGGATCCTATGCACCATGTTATTCCTAGGGTATACTTTGGATTGTGACACGGTCTAAATGCAATATAAGGAATGGAGTAGTTCAACACACTTGGCAATCCCCTGTGAAGCAACTTTAATATTACTAATATTAATATTAAAATGCTATAGACCAATAATCTTTCACTCATTTTAATATTAAGTAAGAGAGTCTAGCAGTTGAAGGTAGATTACTATGCATAAGGAAGGTGTGTTCTGCATTAAATCTCCACTTAGTAAAATAGTAAATTTTACTTCAGAGTCGTAGTGGTCTCAGACTTGAACAATGACTGCTTAAGGGAAATAAGATATCACTACTTACACATAATAATCGAGGTGTTGACATGAACTTTAAAAGTCATCACATTACGGCCTTGTGCTATCCCAATTTCATGAGTGCTTTTGAGAATGAGTCCAATTCTCATAGAAATCAGCCTACTTCCACACTCACATATGTGAAATCTATCAAAAGTTCCCTTATAAGTTTAACACTCCACTCATATGGGCTACATATTTTCATTAAGAGTTTGATAAACTCAACCTTTACAAATCACTATTGGAAACAATACAATCACATCATCAGGGGAATAAAAAATAGTGCATTTTTTTTTACAAAAAATCATCATATGAATAGCTTTTTCATTAAAATTATTATAGGATCTCTAGTCCAGTTTAGGTTGCCTCATAAATGACTCATGGATTTATAGGTTTTAGTCTCATCTCTCTCGACGTGCTTCATACTTTTTCTCTTGTTAAAGCCTTACTCAGAGGATTTGGAAGATTATCACAAGATTTTGCATAATAAACATTAATGGTACCATTTATAAAAAATGATCTCACATTATTGTATTTCTTCCTTATAGGTCTAGATTTATCATAGTAATAATGGTTTTGAACTCTACAAATTTCAGCTGTGCTATCACAATAAATTAAAATAAGAGAAATTAATTTTTCACAATAAGGTTTTAAAATAATAAATCTCTCAACCAAATCGCTTCCTCACTAGCTGAATCTAAAGAAATTGGTTCACTCTCCATGGTAGAGTTAACAATTATTGTTTGCTTTTTTTATTTCCAACATATAGCACCACTCCCAATGTAAAAATATAACTAGTGGTAGAAAAAGAATCACCTTATAAAGTGTTTCAATCTGTATGAGAGAAGTCTTCAAGTACAGTAGGATATTTTATATAGAACAAACCACACGTTTTTGGCTCAATTAAATATCTCATAACTATTGATATAGTATGTCAATATTCATTACCTAGATTTTTTCAGACTCCAAATTAGAAGAGGCGCAACAGACATTTGGTACCTTACTTGACCGAGCGAACCAATTAAAACATAAAAAAATGAAATAACGAGGATCGATAAGGCCACCACAATAACATGCTGAAATAGATAACTAGACCGATGAGATTATAAAAATATTAAAAGCTTAATGAAATGGGCCAGAAAAGCTTATTTATCTGATAAAGAACTAGTAAGCCAACAAGGTTGTAACTAAAATCATATATACAATTAGACAACAAGGATATAAATGGAAGCTGAAAAGACCCCACAGAGTTTGTCCACAAGTCTCTACAACTTAACTAGTTGGGAAAAGTCCCCAACAATACAAACAACTATAAACAAACTCAAGTATACAAAACCTACAGACAACCCACAACTCCAAGAAGAATGGAGCTTACCAATCCTTAGTTGAGATAACACCCTCTATTGCAAAGGCCGATCAGAACATTTGTTTAAACCTGAAACACGACATGTAGTGTCCCTAAATAATGGAACGTTAGTACAAATGAAAATGTACTGGTACGTAAGACGAAAATGAAATCATAAATAACTGCGATAAAAAGGATAATAGAGATACCTCCAGAAACTGAAATTCTAATAGCCTTCATGGCTGACATCGGACCTCATAGCAATCAAATATGGATGAATACCCAACCAAATTCTAGTAATGGTAGTCATTTCTAGTAGCTAATCGGTATCATATTTGTCAACTTGTGGCCATCTGTAAAATATACATTGTCTTCTGGGCAAATATGCCCCATTCCCTCCGAGGTACTCAAATTGGATCAGTGATCAATTTCTAGGTTTTATCGTTAACAAAATTTGTTATTTCAAATTACGTAAATCAATAGTTCAAACTGCATCAAAGGTAGGGCATTTTCCATTTTTATAGAAACTTCTATACCATAAAGAATATGCCTATCATCTTTCTATAGTACCAACTTATTCTTTCTACATCCATTCAGAGTTCTAAGGATTGACCAATTGAATAATATGTCATGATATAAACTCTGAATGCACATAGTAGGCCATAACAAGAACTTAGTCAATCTTGGATATTTGGTACCCTTATTCTCATAATCTTGTAACCACTTCTGTATAGCATGTAAATGCCTCGTAGAACTTCATACGACCATTTAAGCCTATAAAACTCATAATAGACTCGAAGCTCTTGACTCGACTTCAACTTGAAAAATTAATCATTTAGGAATTCAAAAGGATACTACATACATGACTTAATTTCAGAATGACTCCAATTTAATAGTAGTATGGTCCTTTTTAGAAATAAGATTACTTAAAAAGTATATAGCCAAAATAATAGAGTACAAGATTTAGTGTTAGTATCATTTTCAAATAACATTTTTATAGAAGCTTCTAACAAGAAAGAATTGTTCAACAACTCCCTTGGATACAACATAATTATTCTCCAATATTTTTGTCGTGCCCGAGGCTACCCCTGAACGTAAACACAAGACCTAATATCACGAGTGACCCCAAGTTAACCCTGAGCTAACATATCATAAGCATACTAAAAGATTACTGAATAAATATACTATGCAGAAGCTTAAACAGTGATAACTAAAAGTGAGGAATACCCAATACTGATCTGAATAAATAAAAGACTATGAGTTTAATAACAACTGGAGGATCAAACTGAAAAACTAAAACTGAATCTAGTACTATGTCTGAAAATGCCTCTAACTGACTAAAGTTGTTGGGACATACCCCTAGCTAACTTTAGCAAAACTGAAAACTGAATAAAAGACTAAAGTGTAAAGCATGTCTATTGTCCTCGAAGTATGAGGACTCATCACTGTAGCTGCTGAACAGGAGATTGGGAACCGATTTATGCATGATCTGGATGCTGAGTACATGAACCTACATCATGAAAGAATGTAGCGCAGAGTATGTGCCAGTACTTGAAATGTACTGAGCATGCAGGATATAGAGTATAGCTGAATAAAATATTGATCAAAGCATACTGAGAAATAAAATAATCTGAACTGAATGTAAATGCTGAAATATATTGAAGGCTGAGCTAAATGCAATAACCAAGTACTAATCCTGAACATGACATATTGAGACTGAATATTGAAATATAACTGAAGACCTGATCAAATGCACTGAAGTCTGACTGTGGGAGCTACTATTACCCGACGTAAAACCACGTGAGTTAAACGTGGAGTTCGATGTATACGCCCCATCGATAGGACCAAATATACATTTCCAGGGGAATAAAGACATGATTGTTTGATGTATACACCCCATCAATAGGACCCAATATACCTTGCCAGAGGTATAAAGGCATGAATGGCGTGATCACTAAAGTTGATACCCAATTGAGGGGGCTGATAAACCTATGGGGGCACGTAGTTTTGGGACTATGAGGGTACGCTGAACCCTAGTAAAACTTGGTCTAAGCCTATTCCCAACTGGAATGTGTATGACATAAAAAAACTGAAATACTAGATAGCTCAATGTTCTGACATGCAACATTTAAATACTGACAATGAAACATTCTTAACTGAAGCATGTATATCTATTTAAACTGACCTAGCAAGTGTAATTCATGACCTAAAAGAATCTACACAACTAGGGTTCTGAGTTTCATGCAAAAAACTAAGCAACGATTCCACCAAAACATGATAATCTGATTTGGAATACTCTAAACAACTAAATCACAACTAATATCTAAAGTTTTAGAAACCCTAGGTCTAATCAAGATATAGGGATCAAGAATCTGACTAAATTCTAAGGACCTAATGGGTGAAAGGAACCCACTAGTGAAATCTCGCATACCAGGTGACGACGTCTATGGAGAAATCCTTCGATTTCGGGGCTGAAACTTTGAAGAACACTGCTGCTTGTTCTTGGAAGTTTTTGTCGGCTTTTCCTCTTCTTTTTGCTCCAAGCTTGGATGATTTTAGGTGAATGAGGGTTCTGGGTAAGTCTGACTAAGTTATTAGGCTTAGACCGAGTAAAACGACGAAGTTTAAGTGCCCAACGCATGGGAAAAAGACCTAAATGACCCTAACTTAAAAGTTATCAAAGGCCACCCACGGAGGGACCTACTGGTCGTAGGTCGACCTACCAACCATAGGTGGGGTCGTCGGTCAAGTCTGCCCGACAGGACTTCACTAAAACGAGCATAACTTTTTATTCGATGATGAAATTTTAGCAAACTCGATGGCGTTGAAAAGAGGATTCAATTATCTATCATTTGGTTGGTCATGGGCCACCTAATTCCTTTTGTGATAAGGGTTATGACCATTTGAAGTTGACCCAACAACAATTTTCCTCTAACTGACTGCTGACCCTCATCTACGGTCCGTAGGTCCAACCACGGACCGTACTGGTCGATCGTGGGTGGGATCAGAGACCATAAATATTTGGTCCTCAACGACGAACCCCAGCTACGGACTGTGTGTCAGACCAAGGACCTCGGTGGCTTCCGTGTATATATATATATATATATATAATATGACACTCAATAAAAAATTAACTTTAACCATCAAACTGACTTTACAACATTATAAGGGTGATAATGATATGATAATGCTAAGGACTACAATCAGTTGACATCCCAATTCCCTTCACAGAGGATCTTCCTACCAACAGAATATCAAAAATGACTCATTCGACAATTTGTAACTTTCAAGATTCGTGCCATATGAAAAAGAAAAAATTATCTTAACATACCTTGAAACGGAATTGAATAACTTGATATAGGTAATCTATTTTCTTTAGACGGTCGAATATAGGGTCAAAATATTTTTCCTACCAAATCTCCTTCAGCGTGCAAGTGATTAAAATAATTTGAGGAATACATGTAATCTTGCATTAGGCTGAATGAAGGAAACAAAGGTGAATCAAACTATACACATAATTATATATGTGCTTAGTAGTAGCTTAAGTACCTAAAATTTTTATAAGAAAAACTAAGTACGTAACAGTTGATGCACATTTTCATAAGGTGAAAACGAAAATGATAGAAGTGTTCTTTTAAGGATACATAAATGCATATATATGTGAGAGGCGGTGGAAATTTAATATGAGAAATCTTATTTAGTTACCTAACA
Source organism: Solanum chiquidenum (assembly GCA_029582725.1). NCBI lineage: Eukaryota > Viridiplantae > Streptophyta > Magnoliopsida > Solanales > Solanaceae > Solanum > Solanum chiquidenum. The sequence goes on from JAJOOS010002517.1 coordinate 8,332, forward strand.
TATATATTATTAAAACATTAACATTAATATTAAGTTTAGAATGTTAAAATGTTGAATGTTAGCCATTGAATGCATATATTTGTTGTACTACTCCTCCACTTCCACGTGGAAGTGGAGGTGTCACCTCTCCACATTTCTTATCTCATTACGTCTGTATTTGGGTATTGCGTAGATTCGTTATAAATTACATATAACTGTTTTAATATATCATAATTAATAGAAAAATATTTTGATCAAAGTCTATCATATATAATAATATTTTATGACATAACAAAACTTACTATATCCATTAAAATATTACTAATTGATAGAACTCTGCTAAAAATAAATAAACATGTAAATATGTCGTAACTAAGATTTTTCCCCATAAATATTTAAAGCAATTTAGGAAGGAAACATACATATATTTAAAAATTTCAATCAAAATATGATGTTATCAAATCATGCATGGTACTACATAAATTTAGGCTCGTAAGCCTTCTATAGAAGATAAAGGTTCCTACTGCATATGCAATATCAGACCTAGTATATTCGGTCACATATTTCAAATTTTTAATTAAGCTAATATATTTATTTTGACTTATCACATCATTTTCACTTTGAACATGAAATAAGTGAACACTCAGAAGAAGTTACAACATGCTTACAATCAAGAAAGTTATATTATTTCAAGATTTTCTCAACATAATGTGACTAGTCAAGGAAAATTCTATCACATGTTCTCGTAATTTTTATTTTAAGAATAAAATTTGTCTCGTCAAGATCTTTTATATCGAAATGGCTTCTAAAAATATTTTCAGCTTCATCAATAACATTAATGTTAGAGTCAAGATCAATAAATCATCAACATATAGGCAAATACTAGCATGTAAATTATTCCAAGACTTGTGATATATGCATTTATCACACTCATTTGTTTTAAAATCATTTTCAATCATGCAGGAATGCAAACACTTTAATTGTGTCATAAGTTTACACACTTTGCTTTCTTGGTCTGCTTGAACAAAATATTCGGGTTATGCCATATAAATTTCTTCATTTAGGTCCCCATTTTAAAAAGTATTTTTTACATCCATTTGATGAATATGCAAATAAGAAATTGCCGTCATAGCAATTAAAAGTCTAATAGATGTAATTCTAGTTACCAGAGAAAAGGTATCAAAACATTCTAAGCCTTCTAGTTACTTAAAATCTTTAGCAACTAGGCTATCTTTATATTTATCAATAGATTTATCCGATTTCAATTTTTTTCGTAAGACCCACTTCCAATCAATTATTTTACAACCTAATGATAAATATATCAACTAACTTTCAAGTTTTATTGAAAAATAATAATTTCATTTTATCATTTACAGCCTCTTTCCAAAAAATAGAATCATGTGAAGATAAATTGTAAAGTGAGAACATTATCTCCAACATAAAAATTAAGATAATTTTTTTTTCATACTCTACCTCTTTTACTTCTTCTTAACTCAAAATCATTAATTTCTTTATAATTTTTCAAAATAGAGGTAGAAGAATTAAGTGGTGACAAAATATTTTGTTTAATCCTTTAACCCTCACTATTTTTAGGATCAAAAGAAAATTTATTTTCATGAAAGTTAGAATTACATGATTCTATTATAATATTATCCTCGACATTAAAAAATCTACAGGCTATTTGAAGTATAATCAAGAAAAACAGAAGTAGTAACTTTCTTACCCAACTTTGTAATTTGGAAATCCATTAGCCTCACAAGGCTAAACAATCCAAAATTATTAGATATCTCAAGCTTGACTTGTGAATTTTCCACAACTCAAAAGTTGTCAATTTAGACTTTTTATAAGGTATGCGATTCAACACATAACAAGTCAAGTTTGGGATATCTAGGTGTTTTGGGTTGTTAACCCAAAACTCTGAGATATCCCAAACTTTGTTTGTGACCTTTCCACAACCTCAGAAGTGTCAATTTAGATATTTTTTTTATGAGGCACATGATTCAACACACAATAGGCAATCAAAATAGCTTCACTCCACAAATTTAAAGGTGCATTTGACTCAATAAGCATGTCATTAGTCAATTCAACTAAAGTTCTGCATTTCCTTTCTGCTACATCATTAGATGCAGGAGAATAAGGAGGAGGAGTTTCATTAATTATTTTCAATGATTTAATAAAATAATTAAACTCATTTGACTCATATTCACGGTCTCTATCACTTCTAATTCTTTTTTATTTTTCTCTCAAGCTGATCTTCAATCTCATGGGGATAAATTTAAAATTTTCAAAAGCATCACTTTTATTTTTCATTAAGTAAACATATATAAACTTAGAAAAATAATCAATGAAAGTGATGAAATATCTATTTCCTCCCCCAGTTAAAATTTCTTCAAATTCACAAATATCAAGTGTGAATTAATTCTAATAAATCAATTTTTCTTTCAATTTGAAAATGAGGCCTTTTAGTAATTTTGACTTTACTGCAAGTCTCCCACTTCAAAAAAAATTAATCACTAAAATTAATCTCAAACTACTCATGATTCTAACGTAACGATCATTAATATGACACAAACGAGCATGCCAAAAATTTGTAAAAGAATGCATATAAACAGAATAAGAAACTTTATTGATTTCAACATTCAGTTTGAACATCCATCACAATCAAATCTCTTTACAATTACATATTGATCAAATTCAACAATCTTTTTTTAAGCATGCATGCTTTTTTAAGAAGAAAACTAGACATTAACTTTCTTCTCATAGAAGGAGTATAATACATCTTTCAAACCTTATACATTTTCAGAGGTAAATCATAATTTGATATCTCCCGTTTCAAGTGCTTGAGTAGGGTGAGAATCACCATGCATGATGGTTTGGGCTCATCAAAATGATTATACTACTTTCGTTTAAAAAATAATTACCTCATTTTTTTTTAGTTTCTTTAAAAAAGAACGACCTCTTTCCTATTTTGGTAACATTTTATTTTAGCTTTTCACATGGCATGTTTAAGGTCATAATATTAAAGGACATTTTGATACATTTGACATAACTTTAATTTATGACCACAAGATTAAAAGGTGTTATTTATTTTCTTAAACTTTGTGTCAAGCCAAACTAGGTCACTTTTAAAAATAAAAAATAGAGGGAGTATTTTTTAAACCAATCTTTGTCCTAACAGAGATGATAATTTGCACCAGAATCCGCCCACTATACATCAATATCCTTAATCATGTTTATGTTTGTAATCACTGCTACTAACGTTTATCTGAGGTGTAGGATCATGTTTTTAAAATCTTTAAAATCGAGCAATATGTCCACTCTTTCCACAGATAAAGCACGATCCCTTATCTTGAACTTGTTGATTTTGTGTTTGATTATTTCTACCATTATTTTTCTTGAAATTTTTCTTCTAAGGCTTCATAGAAGTGTTTTTGTGAGAATCAAGAATAGCATTATTTGAAGTAATTAAATTTACCTCCGTTGTGATGTTGCTCTCTTCTAACTGTAAAAGTGTATCTTGGCCCCTTGCCTCCTCTTCCATGCTGATTTTCATCATCAATTCCTCAAGAGAAGTTTCTTTTTGTTTATGGTGCATAGCTTTTAGAAATTCCTTCCAAGAAAGTGGAAATTTATCTACTATGCCACAAAAAATAAAGTTAACTCCAACAATCATTATAAAGTCTTGAACTTAATCCACCATTATTTCCTTGTCCATCATTTGAAAATAAAACAATCGACTAGCAGCATATTTTTCCGTTGCAGCTTCTTCGATATCAATTGTGCTATGCTTTTCAAAAAAATTTACACTAGAGTAAGTTCTATCATAATAATCATAAAAATTATCACATAAATAGTTAAGAATATAATACGGACACTCATAAGAATCATTATTATACTTTTCCACTTTCTTGTAATGAGAAATAAGTTCATCATCATTCATGAAGGTGTCATCAACTTTCTTAGGATTCTTCTCAGTTAGTACATAAGAAATATTGAGAAGACTTAAATAGAAAAGTACTTTACCACAATCATATATCTTTCAAATTCAGTTTGAACATCCATCACAATCATATCTCTTTCCCATAAAATACCATTTTTCACAATTATATATTGATCAAATTCATCAATCTTTTTGAAACATGCATGTTTTTTTAAGAAGAAAACTAGACATTAACTTTCTTCTCATAGAAGGAGTATAAAGTACATCTTTCAAAGTTAATACATTTTCAGAGGTAAATCATAATTTGATATCTCCCGTTTCAAGTGCTTGAGTAGGGTGAGAATCACTGCATGATGGTTTGGGCTCATCAAAAGGATTATACTACTTTTGTTTAAAAAAGAATGACCTCATTTCTTTTTTAGTTTCTTTCGAAAAGAACAACTTCTTTCCTATTATGGTAACAGTTTAATTTCAATTTTTCACATGGCATGATTAAGGTCATAAGATTAAAGGACATTTTGATACATTTGACATAACTTTAATTTATGATCACAAGATTAAAAAGTGTTCTTTATTTTCTTAAATTTCGTGTCAAGTCAAACTAGGTCTTTTTAAAAAAAACAGAGGGAGTATTTTTATACCAATCTTTATCTTAACAAACATTATAATTTGCATCAAAATCATCCCACTATACATCAATATTCTTAATCATGTTTATGTTTGTAATCACTGCTACTCTTCTATAACATTGATCTGAGGTGTAGGATCATGTTTTCGAAATCAGCAAAATCGAGCAATATGCCTACTCTTGTCACAGATAAAGCATGATCCCTTATCTTGAACTTGTTGATTTTGTGTTTGGTTATTTCTATCATTATTTTTCTTGAAATTTTTCTTCTAAGGCTTCATAGAAGTGTTTTTTGTGAGAATCAAAGGTAGCATTATTTGAAGTAATTAAATTTACCACCGTTGTGATGTTGCTCTCTTCTAACTGTAAAAGTGTATTTTGGCCCCTTGCATCCTCTTCCATGCCAATTTTCATCATCAACGCCTCAAGTGAAGTTTTCTTTTGTTTATGGTGCATAGCTTTTAGAAATTTCTTTCAAGAAAGTGAAAGTTTATCTACTATGCCACAAAAAATAAAGTTATCTCCAACAATCATTATAATGTCTTAAACTTGATCCACCGTTATTTTCTTGTCCATCATTTGAAAATAAAAAAATCGATTAGCAGCATATTTTTCCGCTCTAGCTTCTTCGATATCAACTATGCTATGCTTTTCAATTTTCTTTGCACTAGAGTAAGTTCTATCATAATAATCATAAAAATTATCACATAAACAGTTAAGAATATAATACACACTCATAAGAATCACTATTATACTTTTCCATTTTCTTATAATGAGAAATAAGTTCATCATCATTCATGGAGGTGTCATCAACTTTCTTAGGATTATTCTCAGTTAGCACATAAGAAATATTGAGAAGACTTAAAAAAAAAGTACTTTACCCTTCGATTTCTTGAATGATTACAATTAAATCAAAATGACTTGTTAATATCTCTCATCTTGACATTCACAGAGTTTTTTAATTGTTGTCACTGTGAATCTATTTAAAATTGTTGGTGAAATTATATATTACAAATTACAACTGAAAAATAAAATGAAGAAAATAAAAATATCTTCTAGCTGAGGTGCGGATCTCTCACTCTCTTTAAGAAGCCCAGTACAACAAAAAAATTCACCGGTCCAACAGTAGTTCTCTTGACTTGTCCCCTCCAGGATACAACAATCAATTCACAAAGTATAACTCAGCAAACTCTGGACAAAAATTGAGTCCAAAGCTTCATAAAAAGAATATCTCCCTTTAATTAATAAAAACTCTATTTTTGAGTAACTTTTATGCCCTATTTATTTTCTTATCCTCAAAATCAAGGAAGATAAATGACCTAGAGGTTACATAAGTTATAAGGTGTAACGGATGAATAAAGAATGAAATACAGTGAGCGTCATCAATGACTAATGAAGATGTTGCCCAAGAGCCCCCAACGTTCTTTGGAATGTTCATCACAAATGAATAATACTCCCTCCGTCCCATTTTATGTGAGATAGTTTGACTCGGCACGCAGTTTAAGAAAGAAAGGAAGGAAATTTTTTAAATTTGTAGTCCAAAATGAAAGATAGAAATTTGTGTGGCTATAAATCATTTCATTAAGGGTAAAATAGACATTTTAAAGTTAAATTATTATTTCATATAGAAATGTATCATTCTTTTTGGAACTGATTAAAAGGGAAAGTAAGTCATATAAATTGGGACGGAAGGAGTAGCAATTAAGCAACTGAACTTCAATGCCAAATAAAAACACAACATAGGTTTCAAACTTGGAAGAGACGGAAATTAAAAGGGTCAGGGTAAAGAGATACTTACATCCAAATCTGAGGGCTCGAGACTACCACCACAGTAGAATTCATGAGGAGATGGATTTTCTTTGACCACCTAGAGAAAAATAAAGATATGGAGTTGATTAGAAACTACAAAGGAGGAACGAAAAAGAAAAATCAGATATGAATAACATTTAATTTTGTTTTAAAAAGAGACATTTTCTATGTCTAATAATAAAATAACAGTGTATCATTAATTTCTTTCTTTTTGATTTCATGTATGTTTAAATAGGTAACAATATTTTTTGCCACATCAATTTTCAGGGATATTTCGTTTCACTTAAAACAAGGTTAGGGGATAATGAAACGTTTGAAAGTTAAAATGTGAAGCTCATATTTTGGATAAATATAGGAGGTAAAACAATGTATTTTTTCATTGGTAATTTATTGAAGAGTATTGGTTTGAGTTAAGTTAATTTGAGATTGTAGTTCACATTTATTCGTGAGCGAGTGAACCACAAGTAAAATACTTAAAGATGACAAATGAGGCGGAGCGGTGTAAATTTACATAAATCCGCAAAGACTTTGCGCTGCTCCACCCCTATAGCATGTCATAATTTTTTATTTTTTTCCTATTCACTTCTCACCCTATAATTTATTGATTTTTTAATTAAAAAAATATGTAATTATCAATCTAGGGTTGGCAGGATAAACCTTAACCCGCTAGGATTTTAATCAGTCATACCCTATTCTGTTTAGAATTATCCCAACATTTTGTTCCTCTACCCTTCCATGCTAAGCTTTACTCTGCCCCGCCCCATTTAATATGCACACTCACAGAACAAAAACAATAACAACAACTCTTTTTTTTCAACTACCCACTTCACAAAAAAAAAAACACAAAAGGCATACATTGATTATACTTTAGAACATCACAAAGATTCCATTTTCACCCCCTCCCCACCCCCAACACCCCAAGAACCATGAACCAAGAACACTCTAAAAACTCAAAAAGGTTGAATTTTTACTCTCTTATTAAACATATAAAGTAATTTGAGATGGGAGAAATACTATTTAATTGAAAATTTGTAGCATAGCTCTAATACCATAGTGAAAAGTAGCCACCATTGCAACAACTATATCAAACTCAAACCTACTCTGCTCCATTAAAATATCTCTAAAGTTATCTTTTATCCTGTAACACCTTATTAAGAAGCTCTCCTGCTCTATATTATTTATTGTTTCTCCCACCTTGTCCTCCTGCCTACTCCATTTATTGTTTCTACTACCCCGTTCCGCCTCACCCTGCCTCAATTGTCATCTCTGAGAGTCGTGCAATTATTAGTTGGATAAATGTTTTTCACTTTTTTTATATCTTGTTTTTCATTTGAATTGAAGAAAAACATTTGATTTTCATCTGATCATGCCTTCATTTCCTCGTAAGGTGAGGAGATAGTTATGAATTCTTATCTATCTTTGAGAAAAACTCACGGTTGCTTGATACAACCACTCCCCCGCCCCTCATTCCCAAAATAATATATTTAAAAGGTCTTTCCTATTCCAATCACGACTACAAATTTCTGACACGGGTATGATTCTCAGAAAAATCCCCCCCCCCCCACCTACGTTTCCAAAAATAGTTTTCACATATTTAAAGGGTATTTCCTATTTTAATCATGTATAGAAATTCTTGACACATATGATTCTAAAAGAATTCTCCAATCTACGAAGCTCATCCCTTTGCCACACCCTTGAAATTCTTGACACATGTATAATTCTCAAAACAATACCCAACCCGCCCTCGTTTCCCAAAATAATCTCCATATAAATATTTGCAGGGCCTTTCCTATTATTCTCGACACATGAATGATTATCAGAAAAATCCCCAACCCCGTTGCCATCACTAAAAATACGTTTCAAAGCATAAGCAGTCCCCAAAGAGTGTGATTAGTGCCACCTTGCCCCGTGGCTGAAAGAGCCCACAAACATATGTACTTGGTAGCCCTATTTATTTTTGTATCGCAATTGAAACATAGGACATGCCACGGCCATCACTTGGTATCAACAAGTTCCAGATAAAGAAAATTGGCATCTAACTATAAAATGGAGCTTCACACATTTTGTTTCACCTTTTGGCACAATATCTCTTAAGCCCATCCCACTTTGAGTAATTTCGATTTGTTTCAGACAGTAAATGATTTTCCAACATACTTTATCCTTTATCCAGTAAGATAAAGAGGGAACTGGGAAGTTGATCAGAAGCATGAACGATATCACTTCTAATGGACCAGGAGAGAAACTCTGGGAAAATAGAAAGAGACAAGAAAATACAGACACAAATAAAGTTTTAATCTTTACAAAAAGATGGCGTTCACCCTCTATCCAGAAACCCGCCAAAGAAAGATGCTACTGTTTGGCCGTCCCTGCAATAATCATATCTTCTTTAACCTACAATACAAAGTAGAATAGTAGTCAGACGAAACGAACCTGAGAGAGTAAAGAAAGCTAACATCCAAAATATAAAGAATCAAGAAGCAACATGACTAACTAAACAGAATAGTATTTCCCAAAATGTAGTTAGAATACGAACTTGTACCCTGGAAATTATAATTAAAAGAAATCCCTCTGTGAAAATGTGTCTTACTTCCTTTTGACTGCTTGAAAAAGAATGTCGCTTTTTATACTTGGTATATCTTTAGTTTCAAATACCACATGACATGTTTAAGGCCAAAATATTCAGAGGATGAATTTGTACTTACATGCATCCTTAGGTTAAGACCACATGATTCTTAAATTCAGTGTCCAATTAAACTAAGACACAAAATTGAAAAGAGGGAGTATTTAAGAAATTTTTTTGCCAAGGTAGCTGCTGTTACAACTTGAGAAAATTCCATATCCAAAAATGAAGGACTGAGGATGGAAATTTTGATACTGAAAAGACTTCCCTTCATACGGGGGTATGACAAATTTCTTTTTGAGTAAAAATCCTACAGCTTTTTCAGAATTTCTGACATTGGTATATACAGAGAACACATAAAAATTTAGGGAAGGGGAGGGAGCGAAGACCACGATGAAGTTGTTTCTTGCGAGATTACACAAATTTAGATCAAACAAACGAGTATTCAAATGTATAGATTTCAAGAGTGCATTTACAATGCGCAAATAAATTACCTCAAGCTGTGATCATTTTGGAGCTGAAGCATCAAATAGCTCCCTCTAGGCCTGGTGTAATTGTAAGGAGCATCGGCTTAAATGAGATAACTGGTGTGTAGCTGAGCTCATATGTCACTTGCCGTGACCCAAATATGTTGAACTTTCCTACACTACTATGAGCAACCTCTGCGTCAGAACCCCTTTTAAAGACTACCCTAGCACGAGAAGTCTCCTGATGAACTTCAGTTTCTAATTCCTTCAATGGCCCAAACCGCCTAAACATTTTATTAAGGTTCATTTCAGATGGAAGAGGACTATCCTCTGCAAAAATTAAAATGAGTTCTGCTGGCTCATGTTTCCTCTTCTCAATGTCCTCAGGAGGAACACCTGGTGTCATGTCATGATCGACACTCGATTTTCGTTTTCTAGTGTATGATCTACGAGCTGGTTTATTGGATTTCTCTGGATCTTGAACCGTGACACTCTGACTATTCTGCAATGGCTGCTCCTCTCCACAGTTTTGTACAACCCTGTCTGTCCAATAAGAATCATTTACATCATCGAACTCGAATTCTTCAGCAAAACCAGCTACAGTTTGTGAAGCTCTTTTCTTACGACCACCAGCAGCTCTTCCCGCTGACAAATTCTGCTTCATTGAATTCTGCCCCACAGCAACCGAATTTCTAAAACCTGAAAAGAAAGTAGTGATGGTTTTTAAGAAGTTGTAGCCTTTCAATGGAGCCCGTGCCACCAACTGAAGCTGTGAGAGCAACTCATTTGCAGAAGGTAGCTCAGTTGGAATCACAACTTTGCCCTTTGCAGAGTCCTGTGATTGAACATCAGCCCCACTTTGATCACTGCTTCCCTTCAGAAGTGAGGCTGAGCGAGTTAATTGGCTTGCCACTCTTTGAATGCATTCACCAATACGGAAGGATGGTTTAGGAGATACAGACGCTGTGGTCGACACTTTGGCAGCATAAGCACTTGTTTTCTTGTCCGATCCATCAGTACGAGAATCAACAGCTTTCCTCTTCTTGCTGGAAGTGAATGATTTTTCATCCAAATCATCCTCACCATCTGGAGAATACTCACATTCCATATTATCCATCAGCTCTGACAAGCTTCGTTCTTTCAGTTTGTTCTGTGAGCTATCTTTTGAACTGTGCTTACGTTTGCGAGCGAAGACTTTACTGGTGGGATGTTGCTCACTGCCTTCCGAAGCATGACCGTTATCATGAATTGCACTGTCCACGTGTGGTATGTCAGCATCGTTTTCTAGGAATTCTCCACTCAACAAGAATTGTGGTGGCAGACGATATCCCTTGAAGCGACAAAAGGCAACTAACTGAGCTCGAGCAATAGTGAGATCCAATCTATCAGCCCGACAAGTTGGTGATAGGGCTAATGCTTTCATATAGTGCAGGAGCTTATCAGGTACAAAGGAAGTGACTCCAGTTGATTTGTCCACTCCATATCTTTTTCTTGATTCTTCACGAATCCCAGTGTTCTCCACAATCTGACATGAAATCTCATCATAGGAATCTCCAGGCGTGCATGAGCAAGCAAGGCCAAGTTCAACCCGTCTTGAAACCTCTTCTAAAGCACTGCTTATAGCGTTTTGAAATGTTTCCGAATTACTTTGCTTCTCAATCTGAGAGAAATGAGAACAGAATGGCCTCAACACAGATGCATCATTCCAAGCAAAAGTTCGATCTCCAAAATAAGCTACCAAAAACCCATCTTTCTTATGGTACTTGATGGCCTTTTCTGAAGCATCAGAAGGATCAAATATCTGTCCAGGCCACCAAGGATGGCTTCTAACCTTTCCCCAGACTAAATCAGAAATAGAGTACTCACCCTCATTTTCTGGTGGAATAAGATAACCAGGATGCATATTCAACAAGCTCACAGGCTTCTCATTCAACATCACTGTGTGGCTTGTCTCGGATACAACTTCTTCAGTTCCTTTGTCTTGCTCTGGAGATTCCTGCACAGTACCAGGATAAAGTTTCTCAACTTCACCTTTTTCTTGCTCATCTGTAACCTTCATTATTTCTGGAGCATGAACATGGAAAACAAGATCCTCAGTTGCCTTGAAAGAGTCCTGGTCCTCATTGACTTGATTCATCTTGGTATCGCTGGTATCAGAAATACAAGTTTCTACAATTTGATCTCTAACTGGAGGGACATCAGCACCAAAATTTATAGCCGCCTGAGATTTTATAGCTTCCTCTAAATTAGATTTGTTCTCTTCATTTGATATTTTATCGGCAGTTGCTGCATTCTCGGCATCAAGATCCATATCAGAAGCAAGCATATTAACATGCTCCACTACACCTCCTTGTTTCACATAGAATTCAGATTCTTCGGTAATATTTGAACGCAATCCTGTAACAGCACCAATTTTTGTATCATGAGCCAGATCATCACCTTGAACAGGACCTTCTCCAAGAGCAGTGTCTTCAGCCTCCACTTTGTGTTCAGCCTCAACCTCAAAGTCGCTTTCTATTAATAAAGAAGGTGACTTCACATTAACAGCATTAGAATCTGAGGTTTTGGAAGTATCCTGACATGCTAATGAAGTTCCTTCTGGATCTTCAGTCATAACATCATCATTAGATGGCACTGCACTCATCTGGGGATCGCCTTCTTTTCCAGCATAGTTATCAAAAAGCAATAAGCTCTCATTCTCAACATGCTGCACTAACATGTCACCATCCAAACTTTCTGGCAGCAAGTGTGTTACTTTGTTTGTTTCATCCCCAGTGTTCATATCTCTCGTACTAATCATAGTCTCGAGAGACACCCTTGTTTCATCTTCCAGAATATTTTCACCCATGGTGCAACTTAAGCTTGCTGTGGTAGTTCCAAGCTGGGCATCCTTGTCCTTGTCCATTTCAACACTAGCTCCATCACTTCGGCAAGCTGGTTCATAAGGGGCTTCCAAGGGTCCAACTCTTGCATCATTTTCCAACCTGGCATCAACCTCCACTATATTCAGACTCTCATCATTCATGGAAAAAGTCAAAGTGCCAGTTGTCTCAGGACAAACCCCCTCAACTTCCATCTCATCAAGGTTTCCGGTATCATGAGCACTAGCCTGTACAGGAAGCAGGAAATCATCATGAGTAACTTCACTTGCTCCGTCTGCTACCTTAGGCAGCACATCTGGCAACTCGTCTGAACCACCTAAGCTCCCATTATCACTGGATATAGGACCTTTACAAGTTGAGACCTCACTACCCTCCAAATACATCTCTTTACAATTGCTAGTTTGGATTTCCAAATCAGAAGTTTCTGCCTGTGTACATACTGCAAAGTTGTTTTTATCTTCATGCATGTTATCAACCTTTAATTCCCGATCCTCAGCATGGTTTGCTTTTTCACAGGAAGAACCAATAACTCCATTCTCTGCAGCCAAATTTCCCTTAAAGCTATGTTCTTGATTCCCAGGGTGCAATGGCACATTGGTACCATTGATGCCTAAGGAGTGAGCATGTACAACTGGGATGTGCTCAGCTGATATTCTTGAATCACCACTACCTACCTTAATTTCTTCTCCCTTATCTTCAGGGATTTGACTGCTTGGCCTCAAAGAAACCATTTCATCAGCACAATAGCTAGCAGAATCTTGAGACACTGGTATATCTACACTCAGATTATCATGACCTACAGGAACCTGATGGCACATGTTAATTATTTGATCATCTTCATGGTTAATTTTCTCCGGGAGTTCAACCACTGCATTCGAATTGTTATTCTCATCCTTGTTAAGCACCCCACCTTCTTGATCATAAACATCAGTTTCCATGGGTTCAACATCAGGATGTGAATACTCATCCTCAATGCCCAAGCCAACTGTCTCCTTATCATGGACATCAGTTTCCATGGTTTCAGCTTCTGAATGTTTTTTCTGTACCAACTCACTGTCCTGATGTGAATCCTCATCATTGTTGCCCAGGTCATCTCTCTGCTCACGGACATCAGTTTCCATGGGTTCAACTTCTGAATGTGTATTCTCACCCTTGTCCCCCAAGACATTTCTATCCTGATCATGTGCATTGGTTTCCATAGTTACAACTTCTGAATGTGATTTCCCTAACACATCACTGTCCCCTGACACAGCTCCTTCATCTGGATGGTCTGATATCTGATCCCTTGCATGACTAGAAATATCTTTTTCACTAGCCTGGCCAACTATCTCTCTGACTGAACTTTGATCTTTTTCAGAAGAATCCAAGCTAAAATTGTTAGCCTCTTCAGTTTCACGATTTGAATTGTCTTGCGGCACAAATGAAGAAGATTCAGCCAGAGGTTCAATTCCAGGATTCCACACCCCATCATCAGAAATATCCAGTCTTTGCGATGTCAATTCAGCACTCCCCTCAACAGATACAGTGCTCCTACCAACATTCCCTTCAGCATCATCCTCTCTAACTCCGGTGCTAACTTGCTCTAAAACTCTATCAGCTGTTTCACTCGGCAACCTGGAATCAGACTCATTGTCCACTGTCTCAGAAACACCCCTGAACAACCCTGCAACATCAACTGAAGCCAAATCAGCACGTGCAGCAGATTCAGTGCTCCTGACGACAATATTAGGCTCAACATCCTCCTCACTAACACTGAGGTTGACTTTCTCTACAACAGAACAAGCCGTTACACTTGGAACAATCTCAGTACCAGCTGCCACTGCGACATCCCTGGATGACCCTGCAACTTCAAGTACCCCCTCAACCCCATTTCCAGTATTCCCATAATCCTCTTGACCAGCTTCACCAGATCGAAAATCTCTATCCTCATCCAAAGAATCTACTTTTCCAGAACCATCCTGCCCCAATTCATCACCTTCACCATCACCACAGACCCCATCAACAAAAACATCAGAACCTACCACCTCAACCATTATCTCCCCACCATCTTCATCATTATAAACCTCATCCGTCTGTCCCTCACACCCCAAATTCTCCACAAGGGTTTCAGCCACAGAGGGTTCTGAAACACTAGTGACTGAACTTACCCCTTCTTCCTCATCCATAGTTACAGAATCTGAATACGAGAAACAAATAAAATCTTTCAACTTTACATTTCAAGAATCAAGAATCAACTCATGAATAAAAGAAACCCTAATAGAAAATTTAAGCAAACGGATCTACAGAATAAAGAAAATATAGAGAACAAGAAAACAGCAAGAATAATTCAAGATTCAGACAACAAGCATAGAATTACAAAGTACAATTCAAGAAAACAGAAGAATTAGAGGAAAAAGACTGTACCTTTAGAGCTATTTGACTGAGTTTTTTTGAGGGTTTACTGTATGAGAGAGATAAAAAATAAAAATAAAGGGGGGTGTTGTTTGAGTTTAGGGAAAAAAGAAGTGAATTTGTTTGAAAGAGAAAAAGCAATAGCCGAATTAAGTGTTTGCTTGTCCTTTGTATCTCTCAATCTTTGAAACGCAGTTGCAGTGCGATAATGTGAAAATCCAACCACATCTTGACACGCTCGTGATTAGACGCAGGAGAATTATGTGCCTTTTTGAGTTTTGAGTTTTGAGTTTGAGTTGAAACATTGTACTCTATTGTTTACTTCCGTTTTTAGTTTACTTTCTAGTCAAAACTACCCCTATACTTCCGTTTATTTTTTACTTATTATTAAATTAATATTAAAATAAAATTTTAGTACTTAGTAGAAAAAAAATGAGTTTTTTTATAATGGAAACTTACGAAGATGACGGTAGTTTGGGCTTAATTGGAGATTTATAGTTATAATTTTTTCTTAATTACAAATTATAGCTACATGTTTGAGGGAGGAGAGAGGCAAGCGACATCTGAGAGAGTGAGAGGAGAGAGGTGAGAAAGGTTGAATACTTATTGTATTAAAAACTATTGTATTTAGTTACATATTAGGAGGAGAGAGGCGAACGAGATCGAGAGATAGAACAGAGGATGAATATATGTTGTATTCGTTGTATAACGAATAAAATTGATACATAATACAAATATAATTGATACAAAATACAAATTTTTTTTGTATGAATTCAATTGATATAAAATACAAAGCTCTCACTTATATTTGATTGAATATAGGGGTGTCAAAATGAGCTCAAATATAGGTAACCCGTCCATTTCGTTCAGAATTTTATGGATCGGGCTCAAGATAATTTGAATTGGATTCAATCTCAACTCATTCAAGCATTAACCCGTTTTAAAATAATCTTCAATTGAGCCCAATTTAATCTCTAATTTCAACATGTTTTAAGACACTTTAATTGCAGTGATGTAATGTATGTTCATATATTGAAGGTATGACTTACTATCTATTTTATATCTTCTAAGATTTATCTATCCATTTGTAACCTTTTTTTTCTGGAGTTGAAATTCAAATGGTAGTTATAAAAGTTAAACAACAATATGTTAAAATTATTGAGATTAAGCGGGTCAAACTGGATGGGTCATGACACAATCGATTTTAGCCCATTTGAGTCCATACCATTTGAACTCAAAGTAAACTTAAGAGGGTCATGACTAAACCCGATTTCTATTTTAACCCATTTTAATATCTTCAATTTCAACTCAATTCACCCATTTGATATCCCTAATTGAATGTAATTGATACATAATACATTTGCTAGAGAGGATGAATATATATTGTATTCATTGTGTCAAGTTTTTTCACAAATATAATTGACACAATTGATTTGTATCATATATCAGATATAGTTGTATTAACGAACACAACATTTATCGACAAATACAATTGATACAAAATACGTATATAGTTGATATGAAATACAAAAATATTTGATATATAATATAAAATACAATTGTCATATCATGTGGAATATTTTTCGGTTGTAGTTGTTTGGGATGGAGAGAGAGGGGGCGAGAGAGAGAAGAGAAATTTTCTATAAACCCTACATACAGCTACGAATATTATCCTTTGGAGGTAAAATTGTGCTCATAACTACAGTCCTACAAAGCATCCCGATCTACCTGTTAGCTGCAATTATTCCGCCGAAGTGTGTTATTCAAGACCTGCATAGATTTTTTGCAAAATTATTGTGGTCTTTTAATGAAGAAAAGAGATATAAGCATTGGGTGTCTTGGGATAGTATTTGTCTACCTAAAGAGGAATGAGGGTTGGGTTTTAGATTACTGTTTGATGTGTCAAAGACTTTATTTGTAAAGCTTTGGTGCTCTTTTAGAACAAAGAAGTCTATGTGGGCTAATTTTCTATGGAACAAATATTGCAAAAGACATAGACCACAGGTTGTTGATTGGAATAGAGGGTCTCAAGTGTGGAAGTTCATGTTAGAAGCTAGAAATCAGTTTGATCAAGAGATTTGGTGGGAACCAAAATGTGGTAATTCAAGTATCTGGTTTGACAACTGGACTAAACTTGGTGCTCTTCATTACTACTTGCCTATTGGGGTCGATAACCATTATCATTTGGAGGAGGTGAAGTCATTGATGACACAAGGGGGATGGAATGAGGAATTTCTACAGAATGAATTCACGGAGGAGGTTTGGCATCACATATCTCAGGAGGTCCAAGTGATGGAAGGAATTAGAGATTGGGATAAGCCCTGGTGGATGCAAAACAATTCAAGTAGATTCTCTGTCAAAAGTGCTTGGGAACTGATAAGGCAGAAGAAAGAGGTGAATGATGATTTCAAAAATATATGGATCAAAGGGGTACCTTTCAAAGTTAGTGTTCTCGTTTGGAGGCTATGGAAACAAAGACTACTGGTGGGGGAAATTCTTATCAGAATAGGCATGGTAGACGAAGTTCATTCTTGTTGTTGTGATTCTAATGTACAAGAGACTATAGAGCATCTATTCATATCATGTCCAGCAGCTCAAATGCTATGGTGAGTTATGCAAATGTTGTAGGCATTCAAGGTCCATTTATACAATTGCAACAAACAGTTAAGATATGGTGGGAGACTGATTGTGCAAATAAATTGAAGTGTATTGTTAAAGTTGTTCCTACTTTTATTATTTGGGAGATCTGGAAAAGAAGGAATTGCATTGCTCATGGAGGAAATTTTTTTATTCATACTATGCATTTGGAGGTAAATAAAAACTTATTTCGATATGTTTCCTACTTATTTCCATGGTTGAGAGAATTGCCTAGGGACTGGCCAAAGATAGTGCAATTGCTTGAAGGTTATACGCCCATCTTAAAATGCAAAATTGTTTATTGGGAATTCCCCAAAAATGGGGTGTATAAATGTAAAGTAGATAGATGGATCAACAAAAGGAAATCCTGGACCTAGTTCTAGTGTTTTTTGTATTAGAGATTGTGAAGGCGAGTTGTTTTTTGCTGAATGCAAAATGATTGGGGATAGAACTATTTTGGAAGCAGAGGCTGAAGCTTTGTTAATGGATTTACAATACTGCATCAATAATCAGTTGCTTCCTTTAATTTTGGAGACTGATTCGTTCACTCTTAGCAAGATCCTTGATGGGATTTGGGAAGTACCATGGGCCATTTCTCCGAGGATATTAAAGATTAGGAGGCAAATGGAAAATCAGTTGATAAAGGTGAAACACATGCTAAGGGAAGGGAATTCCCTAGTGAATTATTTTCCTAACCTAGCTTTTTGTTTTGCAAGTACAATGTCAAAGCAATTTAATTCAAGTTTAGATGTTCCACATCAAGGTAAAGTTATAATTAACATGGAAAAGAGCAAAACTCCTAACCTTCGATCTACAAGATGCCAAAACAGGAACTACAAATTGATGGACAACACAACAACAAACAAAAATAGTCAAGGGATTGGATAGTACCACAGTCACAGATGGCTAGAGATAAGGTTGACATGTACAAAACGGTAGGAGTCTAAGAGACGAACCTCTAGATCTGGACCTTTAGCAGTGGTATCAACCTCCTTGAGGTTCAACCTGCTGAGGAAAAGATCAATTGGTAAATTTTCGAAGCTCCGTCAACTATTTAATTTAGGTTTAGAGAGATCTTACCGTGAAGTTGATCGAAAATGGAGATAAATGGAGCTGAAGAAGTCTTTTTTGGTACTGATTTCATGAGGTTCGTGAGAGCTTTGAGCGTCTAAGTGAAATTCAACCAAGCTCCAACTTATTTCTCCTTTCAGTTGCTGCTTTTGGGTTAAGAGATCTCAATTGACTTCACTGGTTCTGTAGCTTGCCAACATATTGAATTGATTAGAGAAGAAGAAGATGGAATTTGTTGAAGTTTTGTGGATAAAGAAGAGTGGTTGTTCACTTTCCTCTTTTGTTTACTGGTTTTTAGTTTTTGTCTTTCTTGTTTTTGTTATTTTGATTTGGGTCTTGATTTGAACCTTTTGTATGGTTTTTTGTTTAATAATAAATGGCTTATAGCCTCTCTTTTTTTTTTTAAAAAACAGCTCCGAATTATAATTAATTTAAACTATAGTAGTTTATTGTAAATATATATCACATGTTTACCTTGTTGTGTAATTTTTTTCATTTATAATCCGTTCATCACTAACAGTAACCTTAATACAAATACCCTAACTTGGGCGGATTTCCTCAAATCGATCAAAATTATCCAATTTCACTTATTTTGGTCAGTCTTCTTCTTTGATCCGATGCAATTCATCTAATTAATTTAATTCACACAAAATAAAAATTAAATATAACTACCCCGAATTAAAATATCACATTTTAAATAAGATTGAAAATTAATTGTTGAGAACAATGACTACTTTTGAAATAATGTGGCAAATTTTTGAACTTTTTCTTAAATGTGGTTGTTTTTGAATTGTACATTCTTCTTCAATGAACTTGCAACTTAAATTCACTCAAAAATACGGAATTATTTACTAAATTATCCCAAATTTTATTTATGAGTTCTCCGAGCCATTTTCAAACTTTTGCAATAATATTGAGTGAAAATAGAGCTTGTTTGTGGCAATTCAATTTTTCAAATATTAGCTTTGATCGAGCTTTAATGGTAGAGTGTCTTCTTCTTTAAATTATTTTATACAAATCAATGATAAACCACAAAATAAACTAGAATCAACAACAATATAGATCGAAACAACACTCATTCGCAATAGATTTGTTACCTCCAGTTTTCTGAATGCGTGAGTCTAAGCTCGAGTCAACTTCTTTATATTTTAAATGGTAACAAGTGCTGCTTCAAACTTCAAATCTAATACAGTGGCAATCCACGAAATGGACTGAAAATCAATAGTAGATTCCTCAATTCAATTTTCAGATTTTTCAACTTCTTTTTTTTTATTATATGAGATTTAATTTTGTATGTTAAAGTAAACCCTAGATGTGACATGGCGTATACAAGTCACTTGACATACATATACATAACATAATTGAGAAGAAACAAGAAATCTCGTAAGAAGTAAAGAGTTTGACATATAAGCGAAAGTATATCAAAGTCTTGACAAGCCATCTATTACCTAAAAAGAGTGGTCGGAACGTAACTCGTACACCACATACAATGTATGAAACTAATAATATAAGGAAAGCAATAAATGTGACATCATCCTCGAAGTATGAGGACTCACCAAGTCTTCAAAGTCTACAAGTGCTCACTAGCTACGAACGGAGGGAGAGGAGTCGTCAAGCCATACATTAGTGAAACAGTGTAGGAACAAGTATGAATTAGTACATGTAATGTAATAAGTATGAGGGGAATGTAATAAAACATGAGATATGATCATAAGGGGACATAATCAGAAACATGATATGCATGACCAAGCTAGCATAGTAAAATCTTTTAAAGATATATCAGAAATCATGAACATGGCCAATGCATCTTAAAATCATCATGAAAGCTTAATAAAACATTTGAAAGCAACTTAGTTTATTTTTGTGGGATATTTACTATTAACCGACATAGACCATGTGACCTATAACATGGAATCCGGTATCTTGCTCCCACACCGAAAAGAGATGGCATTGCTTGCCAAGGCAACAACCTTACACTTCTAGCTTAGTTAGATTCACTATATATGTCACTTAGGACAACCTACGGGGGCACGTAGTTAGGGACAAATGAGATTTCTACTAGAGACCCGACCTCTGCTAACGGGAGAGCCTACATCTCAATGTCCTCTCGGTGCTAAGTAAAAATCTCAACGCAATAGTTATAAACATAAAATCATCATCATCCATAGAAAAACACAATTAAAATACTAATCCAAGATAGAAACATCATAGAGTAGCTCCTTAAACCATGTGTGAAACCTTTCATCATTCATGATTCCTTATGTATGTGAGAAAACCTTTTACAATTCATGCATATGCGAGAAAATCTTTCACAATTATATAGATGATTATCTTAAAGCAACATAGATTATATATCATTCTTTATCATGAATCATGCATAAGTTCATGAAAACGAAAACACATTCATAGATTCATAGTTTTTCTTCAAATTCATGCAATTAGAGTTCATAGTCAAAATCATGATCAATTCATGAGTTCACATGGAATTAGTTGAAAAACATGCAATTGAATCTAAATCATCAAAATAAGATCATAATCAATCAATTAATCCCATATAATTAGAACCCATGAGAATTCAATGAAAAATCGTAATCAATTTGATTGGAATTGAATTGGAATATTGAAGAATCTTTAGAGACTCAATGGATGAATGGAATCCATGGATGAATGAAACCCATTGATGAACTCCCTGCATACCTTAATTAAAGCCCTACGCAATGATGAAGAAAGTAGACTTGATATTGAAGAACCCTAGCTTTATCTTCCTTGATCTAGAGACAAGTTTTTTGGAGAGAACGTTGAAGAGAAATGAGGAATTTATTGAATAAGGGAGTTGGGGAAATTTCTAAGGGTAAAGGGTAGTAATAGGGCTTAGATTTAGGGTAAAAATGATGTAGTATAGGTATTGTGTGCATAGAAAAAGACTCAAATACCACTTTAAAATAACTGTTGGAGGGGTCCTACAGATCAATCAATGGTCCCTATAAACTTCTATGGATCGTATTGGTCGTCTGTAGACTTGATACTGGGACTAAGAAAATTCTGAAGAGTTCCACAGGTCTATTCTACGGTCTGTCAAAAGTTCCACGAACCGTAGACCCAACCATAAAACTCATGAACCAAAAAACCTTCCAAGTCTAAGTTCAAGTTCAAGAAAAAGGTCTACGACCCGTCAAATTTTCCACGACCCATACAACCTTTCGTAGACCCAAAAGTCAAAATTTCAACTAAGTTTGGGATCTTTACTACAATCACATCCTATGGACCGTCCTGGTGGTCTGTAAGAAAACTTCAGAGACCAAAAATCAAAGGTCATTTCTTACGAATCCTTTCTACGGACCGTAGAACCTTTTATGGTCCATAAATAGGACCTGTAGACTAGACCTACAGTAAACTATGCAACTTTTTTTCCCGAGATGTTACAGTGAAAGACTATATTTTTGTCAATATTTTAATATTGGTTCGTTATTTTATTTAGTGGGTTGGGTTTAAAAACTTTATATTTTATATCTATAGCGCACTTAATTAGTGTGTTATATTACTTTCATAAGTCGATCAAGCCTTAACAGTCATTAAGGTTCATGGTGTAACACCTCAGACTCGAGAAAATAGAAAAATACAGCTTTCCAGAATCTGGTGTCAGAACAATAGAAACCACCCACGGACTGTAGGTAGAACCACGGACCATATGTGGGGTCTCGTGGTTCAGTCCCAGACTTGAGGGAATTTCAAAATCTAAAGATGACACCTACGGTGGTGAACCACGGTCCGTTGATTGACTCACAGATCGTTTGATGGTTCCATCGTTTGGGTCCAAAGTTTGATGGTCTCTGATCCCACCCACGGCCGACCAGTACGGTCCGTGGTTGGACCTACGGACCGTAATTCTAACCGTAGGTGAGGGTCAACAGCCATTTAGAGGAAAATTGATGTTGGGTCAACTTCAAATGGTCATATCTTTTAGCACAAAATGAATTAAGTGGCCCATGACCTATCAAATAAAAGATAATTGAATCCTCTTTCCAACGCTGCCAAGTTTTCTAAAATACAAGCCAAGAGTAAAAAGTTATGCTCATTTTAGTGAAGCCCTATCGGGCAGAGCATGAATGACGACTCCTAACGACGGTTTGTAGGTCAAACGATGGCCCGTTAGTCCGGTAGTAGATGTCACTCATCAGTTTTAAGTCATGGTCATTTTGGTCCTTTCTCCTATGCATTGGGCACTTAAACTACATCATTTGATGCCTAAACTACGTCGTTTTACTCAGTTTAAACCTAATAACCTAGTCAGACATACCTAGAACCCTCATTCTCCAAAAATCATCCAAATTAGAACAAAAAGAAGAAAAAGAGGTGCTAGTTTCCTTCAAGAACAAGCAGTAGTGTTCTTTAAGTTTCAGCCCGAAATCAAAAGATTTCTCCGTAGATTTCGTCACCAGTATGTGGGATTTCACTAGTGGGTTCCTTTCATCCACTAGGTACCTAGAATTTAGTCAGTTCCTTGATTCTCCATATCTTGTTTAGACCTAAGATGTCACGCTCCGAGGCTACCCCTGGGCATAAACACAGGACCTTGGATCACGAGTGACCCCAAGCTAATCTTGAGCTGGCATATCATAAGCAAATTGAACATATCTATGAAAAGATAACTAATGCGGAAGCTAAAAAATGAGATAACTGAATGATGGGGAATACCTAATACTGGTCTGAATATATTTAAAATTCTATGAGTTTAGTGATACTGAACAATCACTCAAAAACTAATGC
Organism: Solanum chiquidenum; assembly: GCA_029582725.1. NCBI lineage: Eukaryota > Viridiplantae > Streptophyta > Magnoliopsida > Solanales > Solanaceae > Solanum > Solanum chiquidenum. The sequence goes on from JAJOOS010002517.1 coordinate 31,523, forward strand.
TGAATTTAAAACTATCTCTGAAAAAGCCTCTACTGACTAGAGTTACTGGGACACGTCTCCAGCTAACCCTAGTAAAACTGAAACTGAAATGAAAGACTAAATCTAAAAACATGTCTATTGTCCTCGAAGTATGAGGACTCACCACTGAAGCTGTTGTATGTGGATCCGGAACTGATCTACACGTAATCTAGATGTTGAGAACCTGAACCTACATCATGAAAAGATGTAGCGCAAAGTATGCATTAGTACTTGGAAGGTACTGAGCATGCATGATAAGATAAAGGCTGAACAAAACATATAAGTTGAACAAAGCATAACTAAGCAATGACATAATCTGAACATGATGGAAATACTGAGATATACTGAAAAGAACTAAACTGAATGCAATGACCAAGTACATAACATGCTGAGACTGAATAGTGAAATATAACTGAAAACCTAGTCAAAGGCACTAGAGTCTGACTATGAGAGCTACTAATAACCGATATAACCACCACGTGAGCTAACTGTGGTGCCCGATGTATACACCCCATCAAGGGGTCCGATATACCTTGCCAGGGGTATAAAGGCATGGCTGACGTGATCACTAAAACTGATGCCCAACAGAGGGGACTTATAAACCTACTGGGGCACGTAATTCTGGGACTATGAGGGTACGTTAGTCCACTCGGTGCTATGCCTACTCCCAACTGAATATGTATATGATACATTATGACTGAAATACTGAATAGCTCAAAATAGTGACATGCAAGTCTGAGAATGTAACACTTATATATTGATAATGTGACATTCGAAAGATGAAGCATGCATATCTGTCTAACTGACCTAGCATGTGTAGTTCATGAACTAAGAGAATCTTCATAACTAGGGTTCTAAGTTTCATGCAGAGAACTAAGCAATGATTCCACGAAAATATGATAATCTGATTAAGAATACTCTAACAACTAAATCACAACGAATATCTAAGGTTTTAGAAACCCTAGGTCTGAGCAAGATATAGAGAATCAAGAATCTGACTAAATTCTAGGGACCTAATGGGTGAAAGGAACCCACTAGTGAAATCCACATACCTGGTGACGAAATCTACGGAGAAATCCTTTGATTTTGAGGCTGAAACTTGAAGAAAACCTGTTGCCTTCTTGGAGAAAGCTATCGCCTATTTTATCCTTTTTTGCTTTAATTTTGGATGATTTTTGGTGAATAAAAGTTCTGGTTATGTCTGATTAAGTTATTAGGCTTAAACTGAGTGAAACGATGTAGTTTAGGCATCAAACGACGTAGTTTAAGTGTCCAACGCATAGGAGAAAGGACCTAAATGACCCTGACTTAATTTTGACGAAGCCCATCCACGGAGGGAACGACGATCCATCGTTTGGGTTCGTCGTTCATGATCTGCCCGACAGGGCTTCACTAAAATGAGCATAACTCTTTACTCGGAGATGGGATTTTAGCAAACTTGGTGGCGTTGGAAAGAGGATTCAATTATGTTTAATTTGATAGGTATGGGCTATCTAATTCATTTTGTGCTAAAAGATATGACCGTTTGAAGTTGACCCAACTGCTAATTCCCTTCAATTGACTGTTGACCCTCACATACAGTTAGACCTACGGTCCATAGGTCCAACCACGGACCATCCTGGTCGACCGTGGGTGGGATCAGAGACCATCAACATTTGGGCCTTAACGATGGAACCCCACTTCTGGTCTGTGGTTCTACCTACGGTCTGTGGGTGGTTCCGTCGGTACTGACACCAGTTTTTTCTGAAAACTAGGATTTTCTTCCTTTTAAGATCTGAGGTGTTACAATATCTCCCTCTTGAGAACATTCATCCTCGAATGAAGTCTAAACAAGTTGAGTATGGAAGGAAGGAGATGTAATCCTTACCACTAAGTACTAGAAATTTATATTTGACTGAACTGAGTTCCAAGAACATGCAAAAATGCTGAAATGCTAGTACAACTAAAGGATCAAGGTACTAAGACTGAATTTACGCACGAGTAAACTGAGAGACTGGAGAGGAACTATTATCTCAAGCTAAAACATAATCAAAATATAAGAGATGACGATACTTGGCCTTCATGACTGCTTCTGCTCCCCAAGTAGCTCCCTCTACGGACTGACTCCTCCAAGTTTGTCAAATCTCATCACCCTCTTCATAGGTGATACTTTCAGGAAAACCAATCATCTATCTCAAACTCTAAGTTCCTTCTCTTTACATCTGCATAGGACTTCTGTCTTAAGTCTATCTCTGATGAGCTGAACTTTTCCCATAACATCATGTACTGAATCTGGCCCAATCAAGGTTGTTTCACCCACTCATCCACCTTAGGAACACATAAGCGACCATCTCCCTCTTGGGAAAAAACCTCTACTTTCTGCTGATGAACTGCACCTTCCAACTGGAGTAATATAGGATCACTGTCCGGTTTTTCCTTAACCTCTGCTACCAATGAAGATTCCGATCTATTCAAGGCTATCACACCACCATCTGATGTGTCTGTAAGACTAACTCCTAAGCGAGCAAGCCGATGAACATCCTTTGCTAATTCCTTCCTTTTTTCCTTAACATGTGCTACACTACCCTTTAGAGATCATCTTTCTGGTCTTAAGGAAAGAGATAAATCTACCTACAGGCATTGAGCTACTACTCTTCCATTCTAAGACTGGCTCGCTGGAAACTAAAACTGAACGATCCTAGTTCTACAATAGATTGAGGCATAACAGGAATGTAACCAATCCATGCCTAGAATGAATTTGAAACCTACCATTTCTAACTCTACAAGATCTGCTGAGGTGACTTTCTGAGAGACTATGACAGGGTAATTTCTGGATACCTATCTAGCTATAACTGGGTCACCAACTGGAGTAGAGACTGAGAAAGGTTCTGAAAGAGTTTCTGGACTGACACCTAGGTTTACTGCTATATAAGGAGTTACAAAAGACAAAGTAGCCCATGTTGTCTTTCCACTGAGTGTACCATATGTGAGCCACATCCTTAATCTAGTAGGATGCCAACTCTACCCAATCATTACCAGTCATTTGCATCACTCCAAAGATTTTGTTAACCTCATCAATGAAGTTTTGTGGGTCTTCACAAACTTGCGACCCTAAAAACTCAGGCGGATTCATCCTAAAAAAATCTCAAACTCTAGCTGCAGTTGACCCAACATTGGTATTAGTAGGAACTGGGACCTGCTGACTATTCTGATTGGCTACACTCTGAGCCAAAAGTTGGATCACATTCTGAAACTCTGCATTCGAAACTACTTGGTCTGGGACTGGAGGAACTGCACTTGCGTTGCGTGCATTAGAATTCTGTGGGTAAGCTCTATGAGGAGGCATAATCTTAAGCGCATAACGATGGATTAAAATGAGGAAATGGGATCCTACCTCACGCACGATAAGAGTAACAAAGAGAGTGAAGTTTTCTTAAAACACTTCGTAGCATCCCTCTCATTAGATGTGGTGCACTTCACACCCATGAAAGAGACTCTACTTAGTGTGGCTCTCAGACATCCTAGGACTGTTAAACCTAATGCTATGATACCAAGTTTGTCATGCCCTGAGGCTACCCCTGGCCATAAACGCGGGACCTAGGATCACGAGTGACCCCAAGCTAACACTGAGCTGGCATATCATAAGCAAACTGAACATATCTATGAAAAAATAACTGATGCGAAAGCTAAATCATGAGATAACTGAATTATGGGGAATACACAATACTGGTCTGAATATATATAAAATTCTAAGAGTTTAGTGATACTGAACAATCACTCAAAAACTAAAACTGAATCTAAAATTATGTCTGAAAAAGCTTCTACTGACTAGGGTTACTGGGATATGTCCCCAACTAACCCTAGTAAAACTGAAACTGAAATGAAAGACTAAATCTAAAAATATGTCTATTGTCCTCGAAGTATGAGTTCTCACCACTGAAGTTGTTGTATGTGGATCGGGAACTGATCTATGCGTAATCTGGATGCTGAGAACCTAAACTTGAACCTACATCATGAAAAGATGTAGCACAAAGTATGTGTCAGTACTTGGAAGGTACTGAGCATGCATGATAGGATAAAAGCTGAACAAAACATATAAGCTCAACAAAGCATAACTAAGCAATGACATAATCTGAACATGATGGAAATACTGAGATATACTGAAAAGAACTGAACTGAATGCAATGACCAAGTACATAACATGTTGAGACTGAATAATGAACTATAACTGAAAACCTGGTCAAAGGCACTAGAGTCTGACTGTCGGAGCTACTAATAACTGATATAATCACCACGTGAGCTAACTGTGGTGCCCGATGTATACACCCCGCATGAGCTAACCGTGGGCATCAAATTTAGTGATGACGCCACAATCATGCCTTTATACAACTAGCAAGGTATATTGGGTCCTCTCGATGGAGCGTATACATCGGACTCCATGTTTAGCTCATGTGGTTTATGTCGGTTAATAGTAGCTCCCATAGTCAGACTCCTATTGAATTTGACCAGGTTTTCAGTATATGCTTTAGTATTTAGTTTAGCATGTCATGTTCATGATTAACACTTGGTCATTGCATTCAGCTTAGCCTTTCAGTTATGTTTCAATATTTATATTCTTGCTGAGATTATGTCATTGCTCAGTTATGCTCTGTTAAGCTCATATATATTTGTTCAACTTAATATCTATATTCTGCATGCTCAGTACATTCCAAGTACTGACGCATACTCTTCGCTACATCCTTTCATGGTGTAGATTCAGGTACTCAGCATCCAGATCACGCTTAGATTGATTATCGGTCCGCATTTAGCAGCTTCAGTGGTGAGTCCTCATATTTCGAGGACAATAGACATGCTTTCATTTTAGTCTTTACTTTCAGTTTTTGTTAGAGTTAACTGAGGGCATGTCCTAGTAACTCAACTCAGTTATAGTTTTTCAGGCATAGTAGTAGAATCAACTTGAATTGTTAAGTTTATCTTTCAGTTGTTATTAAACTCTTAGTATGTTTTATACATTCAGACTAGTTGGGGGTTTCCCACTTTCAGTTATCCATTCTTTTATCTTTCGCATAGTACATGTCTTATTCAATTATTCTCAGCTTGCTTGATATATGCCAAGCACAGGGTTAGCTTGGGGTCACTCTTGATCCTAGGTCCCGTGTTACGTCAAGGGGGTATCCTCGGGGAGTGACAAACTTGGTATCAGAGCATTAGGTTCAAGAGTCCTATGATGTTTGAAAGCCGCACTAAGTAAAGTCTCTTTTTACTATGGATGTGTATTGCACCACATTTATGAGAGGGAGGCTACAAAGTGCTTTAAGAAAAACTTCACTTTCTTTGTTATTCTTATCGTACGTGGGTATGATCCAACTTCTCTTTTCTAATCTGTCGTTATGCATTTCAGATAATGCCTCCTCATAGAGCTAACGCATGGAATGCTAATGCACGCAATGCTAACGCAGTTCCTCCAGTACCAAACCATGAGGTTGCGAATGCTGAATTTTGGAATGCGATCAAGCTCTTGGCTCAGAGTGTGGCCAATCAGAACAATCAACAGGTCTCAGCTCCTACTAACACAAATGGTGGATCAACTGTAGATATGGTTTGAGACTTTGTTCGGATAAATCCGCCCAAGTTTCTAGGGTCGCAAATTGGTGATGACCCATAGAACTTCATTGATGAAGTTAAGAAAATCCTAGAGGTGATGCAAGTAACTGGAAATGACAGGGTTGAGCTGGCATCCTACCAACTCAAGGATGTGGCTCATATCTAGTTCACTTAGTGGAAAGACAATAAGGGTGAGAATACAACTCCTGTGACTTGGGATTGTTTTACTCGAGCTTTTCTAGATAAGTTCTTCACAAGGGAATTAAGAGAAACTAATGCACAAGAGTTTATGAACTTGAATCAGGGTTCAATGCTGGTCCAAGAGTACGGATTGAAGTTCACTCAGCTCTCCAGGTATGCTCCACACATGATTGTCAATCCAAGGCACAAATGAGTAAGTCCTTATTTATGGTATCCGATTTGGTGAAGACTGAATGTAGGAATGTTATGGTTCTAGGGGATATGAATATCTCCACACTAATGGCTCATGCTCAGCAGGTTAAGGGAGATAAGCTTACGAAATTGGCTAAGGATAACAAAAAGGCCAGAACAGGAAACTATGAATACTCACAACAAAAGTCGGGCGGTGGAAATTGCTCACAGTTTCAGCAAAAGTCTATAGCTCCAACACCTTCATCAGCTAGTGCTCCATCCCCCAAGTTTCGACAAGATAAAAAAGGTAGGGCATCAAGCTCTAACTCTCAGGGGAGTGCTTCAGGACTTTCCCAACTTGTCCAAAGTGTGGTAAGAACCATTCGGGCGAGTGTTCTACAGGAAGAGCGGGGTGCTTTGGGTGTGGTCAGTTTGGCCATAGGTTGAAGGATTGTCCTTCTGCCAGACAGGGGCAATAAGGTCACAATAATAGGGCTCAGTATACAGCTCGAGCAGCACCACCAGGTCGCCCAACTCAGCATGGTGCTTTGTCTGGTACAGGTGGCGGTCAACGCCAAAACAAGTTGTATGCTCTCCAGGCTCGCCAAGAAATAAAAGATTCTCCTGATGTGGTCACTGTTACGTTACGAGTCTTTCATTTAGATGTTTATGCATTGTTAGAAACATGGGCTACACTGTCATTTATAACTTTCTATATAGAAGTAAACTTCGGTGTCAGTCCAGAAACTCTCTTAGAACCCTTCTCAGTTTCTACTCCAGTTGGTGACCAAGTTATAGCTAGACGGGTACACAGAAATTGCCCTGTCACAGTCTCTCAGAAAGTAACCTCAACAGATCTTATAGAGTTAGAAATGGTAGTTTTTGATATCATTCTATGCATGGACTGGTTACATTCATGTTATGCCTCTGTCGATTGTAGAACTACGATCGTTCAGTTTCAGTTTCCAAATGAGCCAGTCTTAAAGTGGAAGGGTAGTAGCTCAGTGCCTATGGGTCGATTCATCTCTTCCCTTAAGGCTAGAAAAATGATATCCAATGGGTATATCTATCATCTTGCATGGGTTAAGGATTCAAACTCCAAAACCCCAATCTTGAGTAAGTCCCAGTAGTAAATGAGTTTCCAAAAATGTTTCCAGAAGATCTTCTCGGAGTTCCTCCCGAAAGGGAAATCGACTTTGGAATAGATCTCCTACCAGATACCCAGCCCATTTCGATTTCTCATTATAAAATGGCTCTAACCGAGCTTAAGGAATTGAAAAAGCAGTTGAAAGACCTTCTAGATAAGGGATTCATTAGACCTAATATCTCTCCATGGGTTGCTCTAGTGTTATTCGTGAAAAACAAAGATGGTTCTCTCAGAATATGCATTGACTATCGATAGTTGAACAAAGTCACAATCAAGAATAAGTATCCCATGTCCCCAGGATTGATGACTTGTTCGACCAACTTCAGGATGCTAGTTGGTTTTCTAAGATAGACCTCAGATCCAACTATAATCAGCTCAGAGTCAGAGATAATGTCATTCCGAAGATAACTTTCAGAACTCGGTATGGTCATTATGAATTTGTAGTTATTTCTTTTGGACTAACTAATGCTCCTGCAACTTTCATGGACTTAATGAACATGGTGTTCAAACTGTATTTGGACTTATTCGTTATCATCTTTATTAATGATATTCTCATTTATTCTTGAAGTGAGGAATAGCAAGTGACTCATCTGAGATCTGTTCTGCAACCTCTTAAAGATCGCCAGTTATTTGCTAAGTTCAACAAATGTGAATTATAGTTATAGTCTGTCGCTTTCCTTGGTCATGTGGTATCCAACGAAGGGATCTGAGTGGACCTCAGAAAATTGATGCAGTGCAGCACTGGCCCAAACCCACCTCCCCAACATATATTAGAAGTTTCTTGGGTTTGGCCGGGTATTACAAGAGATGTGTTGAAGGATTTTCATCCATTGCTTCCCCATTGACCAAGTTAACTCAGAAGAAGGTCAAATTTCAGTGGTCAGATGAGTGTGAGAAAGGCTTCTCAGATCTGAAGACTGGGTTGACTACAACTCTCATCTTGACTCTACTAGATGGTTCATATGGTTATGTGATTTATTGTGATGCATCCAGGGTCGGCTTAGGTTATGTGCTGATGCAGCTAGGTAAGGTTATAGCTTACACTTTTAGACAGCTTAAGGTCCATGAGAAGAACTACCCAACTCACGACCTCGAGCTTGTAGCCGTTGTATTTACCCTAAATATTTGGAGACACTACTTGTATAGTGTTCATGTTGATGTATTCACAGATCATAAGAGCCTCATGTATGTGTTCACCCAGAAAGAGTTGAATCTTCGTCAGAGGAGGTGGCTTGAATTCCTCAAAGATTATGACATGAATGTGCTTTACCATCCTGGTAAGGCTAATATAGTGGCTGATACTCTCAACAGGTTGTCTATGGGTAGTGTAGAACATGTTAAGGAAGAAAGGAAAGAGCTAGCCAAAGATGTACACTGGCTTGCTAGGTTAGGAGTTTGTCCTACAAACACATCAGATAGTGGGGTGATAGTTCATAATGGATCAGAATCTTCATTGGTAGTGGAGGTTAAGGAAAAATAGGATAGTGATCCTATATTACTTCAGTTGAAAGGTGCATTTCATCAGAAAAAAGTTAAGGTTTTCTCCCAAGAGGGAGATGGTGTGCTTCGTTACCAGGGTCGCTTATGTGTTCCTAATGTTGGTGAGTTGAGGCAGCATATCCTTACAGAACCTCATAACTCAAGGTATTCCAGTCCAGTATTCAGATGGCCCCGTATGAGACACTATATGGGCGTAGATGCAGGTCCTCGATTGGTTGGTTTGAAGTAAGTGAAGCAACATTGATTGGGCCAGATTCAATTCATGAGGCAATGGAGAAAGTTCAACTCACGAGAGATAGACTAAAGACATCTCAAAGTCGTTAGAAGTCCTATGCAGATGTGAGAAGAAGGGACTTAGAGTTTGAAATCGATGATTGGGTTTTCCTTAAGGTGTCACCTATGAAGGGGGTGATTAGATTTGGCAAGAAAGGGAAGCTCAGTCCCAGATATGTAGGTCTTTACAGAATCTTGAAAAGGGTAGGTAATGTGGCTTATGAGTTAGAGTTTCCATCAGAACTAACAGCGGTTCATCCAGTCTTTCACATTTCATTGCTGAAGAAGTGTGTAGGTGATCCAACATCAATAGTACCATTAGAGAGTGTGGTTGTGAAGGATAGTCTCACTTATGAAGAGGTGCCAGTTGAAATTCTTGACCGTCAAGTTCATAGGTTGAGAAATAAGGAAGTCGCTTCAGTGAGGTCCCGTGGTTCAGTCCCAAACTTAGAGGGTTCAGAATCTAAATATGACACCTACGGCCGTGAACCATGGTCCATTGATTGACTCACAGACCGTAGGATGGTTCCATCGTTGGGGTCCAGAGTTTGATGGTCTCTCTAATCCCACCCACGGTTGACCAGTACGGTTTGTGATTGGACCTATAGACATTTAGAGGAAAATTGTTGTTGGGTCAACTTCAAACGGTCATATATTTTAGCACAAAATAAATTGGGTGGCCCATGACCTATCAAATGAAAGATAATTGAATCCTCTTTCCAACGCCACCAAATTTTCTAAAATACAAGCTCAGAGTAAAAAAATATACTTGTTTTAGTGAAGGCATGTCAGGTAGAGCATGAGCGACGACTCCTAACGACGGTTGGTAGGTCAAAAATGGACCGTCAGTCCTGTAGTAGATGACACTCATCATTTTTAAGTCAGGGTCATTTTGGTACTTTCCCCTATGCATTAGGCACTCAAACTATGTTGTTTGATGCCTAAACTACATCAATTTACTCAGTTTAAGCCTAATAAACTAGTTAGACATACCCAGAACCCTCATTCTCCAAAAATCATCCAAACTAGAACAAAAAGAAGAGAAAGAGGCGCCAGTTTCCTTCAAGAACAAGCAACAGTGTTCTTCAAGTTTTAGCCTCGAAATCAAAGGATTTCTCCGTAGATTTTGTCACCAGGTATGTGGGATTTCACTAGTGGACTCCTTTCATACACTAGATCCCTAGAATTCAGTAAGCTCCTTGATTCTCTATATCTTATTTAGACCTAGGGTTTCTAAAACCTTGGATATTTACTGTGATTTAGCTGTTGTAGTATCCTAAATCAAAATAGCTTGTTTCTTGGAAAGTTTGCTTAATTCCTTGTATGAAACTCAAAACCCTAGTTGTATATATTCTTTTGGTTCACGAATTATACTTGCTAGGTTAGTTAAACAGATAATCATGCTGGGGATTTCGAATGTTACAGTATCAGTATAAAAAATTTGTATTATCAAATTGCATGTCAATAGTTGAGTTATTCAGTATTTTAGTTACATTTTAGTCATATACATATTCAGTTGGGAGTAGACTTAGAACTGAGTTGGACTAGGGTTCAGCGTACCCTCATAGTCCTAGAACTACGTGCCCCCGTAGGATTATAAGTCCCCTTTGTTGGGCATCATATTTAGTGATCATGCCAAAGTCATATCTTTATACCCCCTGGCAAGGTATATTGGGTCCTCTCGATGGGACGTATGCATCGGACTCCACGTTTACCTCACGCGGTTTATGCCGGTTAATAGTAGCTCCCACAATCATACTCCTAGTGCATTTGACCAGGTTTTCAGTATATACTTCAGTATTCAGTTTAGCATATCATTTTCATGATAAGCACTTGGTCATTACATTCAACTTAGCTTTTCAGTTATGTTTCAGTATTTATATTCTTGCTCAGATTATGTCATTGCTCAGTTATGCTTTGTTCAGCTCATATATATGTAACGCCTCGGTATTTGATAGAACTAGAATTAGAAAGAACTATTTTGAAAAAGTAAAAATTTGAAATTTGGCAAGTTATGCTAAGTATGAGTTTTGGGTCAACCTCAAACGACCATAACTTTCAGTACATGATAAGTTAGGTGGCCCATATATATCAAATTAAAAGTCTTGGAATCGTCTTTCCAACGCCACCGAGTTTGCTAATTTTTGAGGTCGTATGAGGGAGATATCCCCATTTGAAGTTGGGCTGTCCAATTAAGGAAAGTTACCCGAATTTAAAAGGGGTATTTTGGTCTTTTCCTTACCCTTTCAGATTTAATCAAATTTTGGTAATTCTTAGGCGTATAAACTGATTTGGTTCAGTTTTACAAACCCTAAAATACGCTAGGGCTTTGAGAGAAGTAGGAGAAAAAGGAGAAAAAGGAGAAAAGTCAAGCGTTCGTCAAGTTCTTGAGGATTTCGTTGCGGATTTCGCCAAGGGTTTGATACCTAAAGAGGTATGCGAGTTCACATAGTGTTGGGTTCATTCACCCACATGCCAATCATGATTATTTCAGTGTAATTTCATTCTTTAAAGTAAAGGATTTGAGTTCTTGATAAGTTTCATTGAAGTTTCTTCATAATCTTGATTGTTGAGGTTTTGATTAGTTCTTGAGATAATCGTGTGGAGTTTTAAGGTTTTTTTTTAGTAGATTCTTGTATATTATTGTTGGGTATTCGAATCTAAGTGATTGGGGAAGAAACCATTCGATTCTAGGTGAATTGGGATTAGAAAACGAATAAGGAAATTCATCGGGTTTTCTGGGTAGGGGGCTGGCGCACCACGCCACTCAGTGCGCTAGAGAATGAGTTATGTAGTTTGACCCCTGGTGCGCCGCGCCACTTAGTGCACCCCAAATTTCTTTCTGTAGTTCAGGTTCTGGCTCCCTGCGCCACTCAGTATGCTAGGGTCGCCAGGTCTTCTACCCTTTCCCACTTCTTTCCGTTTTAGTTCCCTCGAATCGTACTTATGTTTTCTAGTTCATTTCATAACTCTAAGGTACGTCTAAGCATTGAGAGATCATCCATAACATGATATCATAACCCTTGAATCCATAATTCAAATTCAAGGTAGAGTTAAGAGTCAAGTCTAGAGAGTTCTTCGAGTCTTTTCAAAAAGTCTTTTACAATTGCTATAAACTCATTTTAAGACTTAAGCATTAAGTTTGAGGAAGAGTAGAGCCGAGTTAATTTTCTTTAAAATGTTATATGGGAACTAAGTATTCCTAAGAGTAAATGTTTTCACATTTAAGATGAGAGGAAACACCGATTTCTAAAAGAGTTTTCATGACCAATTTTTAGTACCATCTCTTTTAAGAGAATGAATTTTGAGTAATAATATCAAACCACATAAAGAGTTATGTTTTTAAACATATGATCTAGTTACATTTTGGGAGTAGTATTGAGCACCGATATGGGGACAAGTTCAGATAACTCAAGTCTCCATAAACCATGTAGCCAACGTGGGTAGAAAGGGTCATACTTTTTAGATGACTCCTTAATGATTTTTAGCATAGACTAGTGGATCCACTTAGTTGAGGAGTTCTATACCCCAGCAAAGTATAGGACAGTTCTGGCAGCGTGGGCGAGACGATGTATCATGACATAGCTCATAGTGATGGTTGTTGGTTCAGAGAATCTCCCACAGAGTTACTTGTATTTTCATATACAAAACTAAGTTATTATTGTGTCTTTCAATACACTGAGTTGTTATCTACATGTTTTAAAGCTTTTCTTTATATTGCGTCTTTATTTATGCTTTTATTGAGATGAGTTAAGTTGAGACGAGGTAAGTGTTTCTTTCAGTTCCAGTTCAAGCTTATGTCTTATTTAGATTTCCCCTCACATGCTCGTACATTCCATGTACTGATGCCATTTGGCATACATCTTTTATGATGGAGAACTAGGATCAAAATCCAGTGCTTCGTTGATTCAGTTGAGATTCAGAGTTGTTGGTGAGCCTCCTTGCTTCCGGAGGATCCCTTGTTTACTTTCAGTCACTTCATTTTGTTAGTAGGATGTCGTGGGTCTTGTCCCGACGTCCATCTCAGTTAGTAGAGGCTTCATAGATAGATAGACATAGTTCATGAGTCTTGTTCATTTCAGTTATTGTTGTCTGAGACTTGAGTTGCCACTTTTGCTATTGAATGCTTCTTTAAATATTCTGAGTTAGTTATTTTGAGTTAAAAGCTTTACATTTTGGGTTATCTTATGTTGAGTAAGTCTTCCAACTAAGAATTAAGCCAGGCCAAGGGTTCGCTTGGGGCCAGTAATGGTTCTAGAGTGCCAGTCCTGCCTAGGGTGAAGGCCCAGGGGTGACAATATATTTGTTCAGCTTAATATCTATATCGTGCATGCTCAGTACATTCCAAGTACTGACACATACTCTGCGCTACATCCTTTTATCATGTAGGTTCAAGTACTCAGTATCCAGATCACGCTTAGATCAATTATCGATCCGCATTCAGCAGCTTCAGTGGTGAGTCCTCATTTTTCGAGGACAATAGACATGCTTTCAGCTTAGGCTTTACTCTCAGTTTTTACTTTTTGTTAGATTTAGTTGGGGGGATATCCTAGCTACTCAACTCAGTTAGAGGCTTTTCAAACATAGTAGTAGAATCAACTTGAATTGTTAAGTTTATATTTAGTTTTTATTAAACTCTTATTATGTTTTATACAGTCAGACTAGTTGGGGGTTTCCCACTTTTAGTTATCCATTGTTTTAGCTTCCGCATAGTACATGTCTTATTTAGTTATTCGCAGTATGCTTGATATATGCCAGGCACAGGGTTAGCTTGGGGTCACTCGTGATCCTAGGTCCCGTGTTACGTCAAGGGGGTAGCCTCGGGGCGTGACACATGGTGTCATATATCACACTAATTTGATGCATTATATCAATCAATAAAATTAGGACATACACCATCATATTTTTTCCTTGATTTGACCCAAATGTGCATAGTAGTGAAATATAATGCATTATCTGATATTTTAAATCATATTTCTAGTCCAACAACTCATTTATAGTCTATTTAAAGTGGACTTTGAATGAGTTACAAATTAATCCATCTTCTATAGTTTAAAGAACTTTGCTTAATCTACTTTCATACTCATCTATTGATATTTTTCATTCTTTTTTTTAAAAAAAATTGAATGCTCAAACCGCTAGGGTTATGTTGTTATGAGACAGTGAGATCGTTCATAAGGGTAATATTGTCCATTATAATTATCCACCAGTGTTCAATATTAAGTTTTCAATTACTTTAGACCACTCAATACCAGCTCCTATGGTTTATAAAAGAATGAAAGTAAAAGAGATTTTAAACTATCTTTAGTAGAAAGATATTAGGTATCTTTTTCATCACAATATTTGTGTGACCTTCTCAATTTCATTAATAAAATCTTATGAATCCTCCTCTGTCCCAGAACCATGAAACTTTGAAGTGTTCATTCGAGTGAAATCTCAAACCCTAGTCGTGTCTTATTCCCATTCGGGTTAACCTGAGCAACAACTTACTAATATACCTGATGGTCATGGCTTGAGCTAGCACGTAGAAAACAACCCTGAACTTAGCATGAGAGACTTATTCATTCAAAGGATCAACTGAAACGAAAGGTACTTGCTGGTTTCCATTCCCGTTTTTATTTCTCCTTCTATAAGCTCTTTAGGAGGCATGGTTTTAAAAATGCGTAGAGCACGAGTTAAAAGGAGATTAAGTAGAGTTCAGACTTTATCACACGATATGAAACATGAAAGAAAGGAAACTTTTCCAAAATATACTATAGCCTCTCATTCATAAATATAGTGTGTTTCACACTCATGAACGACTTTACTTAACTCAGATTTTAGACACCCTAGAATACTTTTAATCTAATGCTTTGATATCAAGTTTATTAAGACCAAATACTATCCCAAGTCGTAAAATGGTGCTTAGTGACTCAAGTGACCCTAATCTAACTCATGTTCTATCATGATACTAAGATTAATGTATAATCTAAGATATATCTATGCGAAAGCTAAATAGACCAGTATAAGTAATCCAAAATTTAAATAGATAAATGGAATATCTAAACAAAGTAGAAAGATGAAATTGTATATCACTGTTTGAAAACTAAAAGAGTAAATAAATGAAATAAACATAGGGGTTATCCTCAGAAGATGAGGAATCACAAATATTGGTGCTGATCTTATTAGCAATCGACCGTGAGCTAGATATTGAGTGTCTCAACATATATTATAAAATAATATAGTATAATAAGGTATGTTTTTAATACTTTGAATATATTGAGTGTTTGATATATGCACTATAATCTAATATAGTTAATATGAGCAATCTGAGAACATGCAATTGATAATTACTAAATAGAAATAAACTAAATACCAGTCCATGTAATAATTTGAGACTAGACTGTGGGAGATACGGATAATCGACATACTATGTATAACTTAAACATAGTTCAACTTGTATCCTAGCTGGAAGGATGCTCTGTACCTTGTCAAGGGTAGGTTCACTGATGGTGTGGATCCACTATGTTGATGTTCGAAAGGACTAACGTGTACGGGTGTGTAAAAATTGAACCGACCTATAAATATAACCAAAAAGAGTGTTATTGATTTATTACTATTGGGTTATTGGGTAAACGGTTTCTTAATGATTTTATTAAAAAAAATTATCGGGTTATCGGTTCAGTATTGGTTTTCAATATTAGGTTATTGGGTAAACAGATAACCCATTAAGAGTTAAGACTATAGTAATTTAATACTTTTACATATACATACATATTAATACACATTAATCTCAATAACGTAATAGTTATGTCTTTGTCATTTAGCCATCAATTCATACATCACTGTGACTTTGAGTTCACAACTTTACATTATACAAATCGTCAAAACCTAAAGTAAGAATAATATTTCTCTTTATTTCTCTGTGTTACACATGTATAGTTCTTTTCATGTTTGTTATTATTATTTCTATTTTATTAGCTTTTGTAAAGTTACATTATTGTCTTATCATGTCAAATTTATTAGAGAAGTCATATATTTATTTTATAAGCATATTCTTATTGGTTAAACAAAAAACTGAACTATTAAGAACCAAAATTGATAAACCGAAAATCGATAAAAAAATCATCGTATTGGTTCGTTATTGGTTTAGCATATTTAAAAACTGAAAAATGATAAACCGAGCTGATAATTCATAAAACCGAACTGAATCGACCGATGCACACCTCTACTAATGTGTCAGGACTATATTGATGGGTATACCTTATAACCTATGGTGCCATGTAATTTTGGGGCATAGACATTGCTACTAAAAATCTCAGCCTAAACTGACGAGTGAACCTTCATCTCTACATCCGCTCAATGCTAAGTAATACTCTCAACTGAATTATACTGATAAATTAAATAATACTAATAATATTGGATAGTTCAATAATACTAAAATCTAATACTAAAGTAAAATACACTTCATCTAAAATCATCTTATATATGTGGAGCTGAAGACTAAAGGTACAACTGATCATGATAAATTTTATCATCATATATAAAGCATGCAATTTAACAAACATATTATCAAAGATATAATTTTTCCTATTATGAGGGCTCATGAAAATATCTGTATAAAAATACTGAATTTTAGGTAAAATTATGTATTCATGGACTATTCACGAAGAAAAATTGAAATATGATGTAATTCATGCTTTTCATTGGAACCCTAAAATATGTAGGATTAAGTAACTAAATAATAAGATTTTATTTGGGATTCAATGAGTGAAAGGATATCCATTGATAAAATATCACATATCTTGAAAGAAAACATTTGATGGGTCATTGAATTGAAGCAGGCAGATGAAAAAATCAATTTCTTGCTCAGGAGAACTTTGAGTGTAACTGATCTTATTTCCAGAGCATTAGTTGTATGTGTCGAGGTTTGGTCGATTGAATTCCCTTGGAAGATAGAAAAGACAAAAATATCCATGGAAGTAACTTTGAAATTTACTAAAAAGGTACGACTCATGAGTCATTGTACGGGTTGTACCTCGATACCACTAGTCGTCGTTGCTTAGGAAAAGTTTGGGATCCTCTAATCTTTTCCACGGGTCGTCGTACGAGCAGTATTTCTAAGGTACTAGTCATACTTTAACTCGTGGAACCTAGAAGAATATTGGGGGGTCACTTATCTATTCTCACGAGTTAAAGTATGGACCATACCTCGTGTGTACGAACCACTTTCACTCAGAATTTGGGACTGACCTGGAAGGTCTCAAGACTTTTCCATGAGTCTTAGTACAGACTATACTCTAGAGGTACGACCCATACTATCAGTCATGGTCCCTGGGCGAGATCATGTACTCGTAGATCCTTGCCACGGTTTATTGTACGAGCACAACAAGTTCAATATGAGTAGTAAGTGACCCGGGTACCTAGGTTTGAGGTTTCAGGCTTATTTTCCATGCCAATAACTGGGTATTCATTGGTTCAAAATCTAAGGTATTATAGTTCAAGAACAAATGTGAATTTTAATAGTGAATGATGTAACAACCATCATCGTTATTTTGTTATTTTTGCTCTTTCCCCCCCATGTTATCCTCTCTATAGCCTCTATTAGTTGTCTATGATGTCTGAAGTGGTCAGATGTGTTGTTCGACAGTTCTTATGTTTTGGAGGTTTGAAACTTAGAAGGGTTGACTAAATTCAACATTTGGAATTAACAAGGACGATTTCAAGTTGTACCTTCACTAGATTTGGAGGGTGATTTGTGGCTTAGTTGGATGGTCTGCAAGGGTCTTAAGGCACTCAAGAGTAATTTGGGTACTTGATTGAAATTCTAGTATTTTTAAAGGTTAGAGTTGACCACAATCAACATTTGGTCAAGACAATCTCAAAATGATAATTTGATGATTTCAACAGGTCTGCAATGTATTTAATAATTAATTTGCAATATTGGTTTGTGCCTTGGGTACTGATGAATTGTGGGTTTTAAATTAAGTTTTAAATACAAATTATTTTTCTCCTATTTGGTGTGAGCATAATCACATTTAATGATATTTGATGTTAGCGTATTAACAATGAAGGGTGATGAGTGGTTAGCACTTTAGCAAGCATGTGATCGCGCTACAAAATAGGCAAACACACATTAGTCTAAATCATATTAGTTGTGTGCTAGGTTTTTTCACACACCGTACAATCTCTTTATGGCCCCACAATCGCGCTAAGTGCCAATAGTGAATCATAAATAATTCATGAATTTTTCACTTTTCCACTATTTTGGAGTTCTAAAGATCAAATTGAGGTGATTCTTGTGCATTTTCATCTTTTATTCGAAAGGTAATAAATTTGTGATCATAATTTTGTCTAAGTCTTCACTATTTTATCTTGTATTTTTAGATTTAATCAGTATTTTAAAATTTTGGAATTGAGAGTTTTTGTAACACCTTGGAAAAAATTTGAGCTTAGACTCGAACCATCTTTCGTAGTGAGTAAGATTTTACCAAGGAATTTAAATTTTTCCTCAGTGTTAAGGTAATTATATGTAGCACCTTGAGTTCCAAGAAGAACTAAAGAGAATCCATTCAAGTCATTCCTAAGTTCGTCTAAGTTTTGGGTCAACTTCAAACGACCATAACTTTCATTACATGATGAGTTAGGTGGCCCATAAGATATCAAATGAAAGGTCTTTGAATTATCTTTCCAACGCCACCGAATTTTCTAAGCTTCAAGGTTGGATGAGTGAGATACGCCCTTTTGAAGTCAAGTTGTCCAATTAAGGAAAGTTACCCGAAAATAGTGAGGGGTATTTTGGTCTTTTCCTTATCCAATCAGATTTAATTCATTTTTAATAAGGTTTTAGGGGTCTAATCTGATTAGGTTCAGTTTTACAATCCTAATATACGCCTAGGGTTTTAGTTGAGAGTTTAAGAAGAGAAAAGAGGAGAGGATCAAAGAGTTGATCGAGGTTCTTGAGAGTTGTTGTGGATTTTCGCCATGGGTTTGATCCCTAAGATGTATGTAAGTTTCCATAGTTTTGGGTTCGTTCACCCAGAAGCCAAACATGATTTTCATATTCAAATTCGTCCATAAAGATTGAAAGATTTAAGTTCTTGATAAGTGTTCTTGAAGTTTCATTCTAAATCTTGTTATGTTGGGGTTTTGATGAATTCTTGAGATGAAAGTGAGTTTTTTTAGGGCTGTATTGAATATATTAGAGTGTACTTATGTTGAGTAATTGAATCCAAGTGATTGGGGAATTGTTCGATTCTAGGCGAGTTAGGGTGAGAAATCGAGCAAAGAAAGTCGTCGGGGTTTTCTGGGTTGGCGCCTGGGGCAATACGCCAGCCAGTGCGCCCCAACCATACCTCTGTAGGTAAAGGGCTGGCGCCCTGCACCACTCAGTGTGCCAGGGTCGCCTGCCCCCACCTCTTCTCCATCGTTTTGGCCATTTGAGTTCTTTAAAAGGGTACCTTTAAGCCCTATCGATTCTAAACACTCTAAACTACTTCTAAACACCTAGAATTGAATCATAACATTAAACATAACCTTGAATTCATAATTCAAATTCAAGGTAGAGTTAAGAGTTGAGTTTTGAGAGTTCTTCCAAATATTTTGAGAAAGTCCCTTTGAGTCTTTTTGATTAGTCTTCTACAATTTCCAATAACTTGTTTCAAGACTCGGGCAAGTGAGTATGAGAATGAGGAGAATGTATTCATGAGTCTGCTTTATCATCACGAGATCCTTCATATCATGAACCATAACTCTTGAATTCATAATTCAAATTCAAGGAAGTCTTTGAGTTCAATTGTGAATCCTTTGAGATCAACTATCAATTTGAACTATGTTTTGAGAAAGTAAGCATGAGAATGGGAAGAGTTGTATACATGATTTCCATATTGTTATGTAGAACCTTGAGTCGAGTCATTCATGCTCATAATTCCGCATGAACTCCATAAGTTGAGATCCTCGAGGGGAGTAGCATCTTCGAGTTCTAAGTCTTTGAGCATTGAGTTACTAATCCTTATGAGATTATATTCCTAATTATGGAACTACTACATTTTACCCATAAAGTCCTTGAGTTGAGTAGTTTATGCCCATAATTCCACATGAACCCTATAAGTCGAGTAGTCTGGAGATGAGAAGTATCTTTGAGTCCTTGAGTTGAGTAGTTCATACCCATAATTCGGCATGAACCCTATAAGTCGAGTAGTCTGGAGATGAGAAGTATCTTTGAGTCTTTGAGTTGAGTAGTTCATACCCATAATTCCGCATGAACCCTATAAGTCGTATAGTATGGAGATGAGAAGTACATTTGAGTCCTTGAGTTGAGTAGTTCATGCCCATAATTTCACATGAACCTCTGATTCGAGTATTCTTGGAACGAGTATTACCATTGAAGTTCTTGAGTTCTGAGTTATTAAGTCTCGAGTATTAATTTCTATGTATGGTTATTGAAGACCTTGAATTAAGTCGTTCACGTCCATAATTCGGCATGAACTTTATTTTGTGAAGTCTTTTACAAATTTTTTTAAACTTGTTTAAAGACTTGAGCACTTAAGTTGAGAAAGCTTAGAGTTGAGTTCCTTTTCTTTAGAATGATATATGGGAACTAAGTATTCCCAAGAGTAAATGTTTTCACATTTAAAAGAGGAGGAAACTGAGATTTCCAAAAGAGTTTTGAGCAGTTTGAGTAACATCTCTTTTAAGAGAAAGATTTTAAGTAATAATCTCAAACCACAGAAAGAGTTATGTTTTTAAACATATGATCTAAGTATATTTTAGGGAGTAGTATTGAGCACCGATATGGGGACGAGTTTAGATAACTCAAGTCTGCATAAACCATGTAGCCAACGTGAGTAGAAAGGGTCATACTTTTTAGATGATTCCTTAATGGTTTATAGCATAGACTAGTGAATCCACTTAGTTGAGAGGTTCTATACCCCGACAAAGTATAGGACAGTTCTGGCAACGTGGGCGAGACGTTGTATCATCACATATCTCATAGTGATGGTTGTCGATTAGAGAATCTCCCACAGAGTTATATTATATTTTATATACAAATTGAGTTGTTATTGTATTCTTCAATACATTGAGTTGCTATCTACTATTTTAAAAGCTTTTCCATATATTGCATCTTTTATTGTTGTTTTATCTTGAGTTGAATATCCAGAATTGAGTATCGAGAGTTGAGTATCTTGAGTTGAGTATCATACCTTTTAGTTGAGTATCATATCTTTGAGTTGAGTATCTTATTCTTGAGTTGAGTTTAGTTGAGTGAGTTGAGAAGAGGTAAGTATGTTTCCTTTTTATCAAGTTCAAGCTTATGTTATGCTTTAGAATTCCCCTTACATGCTCGTACATTCCATGTGCTGAGCCATTTGGCCTGCATCATTTCATGATGCAGATACAGGTATTCAGAATCATCAACAAGCATTTCGTTGATACCACATGCAGTTTGAGTTAGCTATGGTGAACCTCCTTGCTTCAGGAGGGTTCCACTTGTACTTTCAGTTATATCAATTGTTAGAGGCTTCATAGATAGACAGTAGAGTTTCAAAAGTATGTTCATTTATTTTGTTAAATAGTTTAAAGACTTAAGTTGCCTATTTTATGGCGAGTTGAATATATTATTTTTATTCAGAGTTATTCATTTGAGTTAAAACTTTGTATTTGAGTTTCATGAATTTTATTCAGTTTTTAAGCTTTTTTATGCTTAAGTTAGCCTTCCTCTTGTAGTCAGCTAGGATGAGGGTTCGCTTGGGGACCAACAATTGTTCTTGGGTGTCGGCCACGTCCAGGGTGTAGGCTCGGGTCGTGACAATTTTTTTCCTAAACTTCTTAAATCGATTTTAAATGATTTGAGGGTTAATTCGAACCTCATTTTTTATGAAAAATCATATTTGAATTTCTTATCTCATGAGTAATTGGTTTCAAATAAAAATTCTAGTCTTAATTTCATGTCAGGATTGACTTTTGGACTTGATTTTTACCTAGGCTTTTATATTGTGATATGAGTATTAATATACTTGTGTTTACTTGTAGGTCATGTTTTTAATAAATTGGGAGAATTTCAAGACTTTATGCAAGGTAAAGATGAATGTGTGAGGGCTCATGATGCATTTGGTCTGCCTTCGAGGTAGGTTATATCTTACTTTTTTAAAACTTAACTTGGATAGTAATTTATTGTGTAAAACATGTTATCAGTTGGAAATTTGATGGGTTTATAGTATTTGGTGAATTATATTGTGAAAATTCGAGATTAAAATTTAGTTGATAATTGACTTATTACTTGAAATTTGTGTTGTTGTTTGGAAATTTCAGATTGAAATTTAGCTATAAATGAGTTATGACTTGAAACTTGTATTGTCATTGAGTTGTACCAAATTTCATGCATCTAATCATTAATGGGTGATTCTTATCATAAAATTTGACTTACCTGGAAGAATTAGCTTTGAACTTATCATGTTGCATCAACACACATCCAAGACCAACTCTAGAAGAATCACAATATACCACAAAACCATGTGAACCCTCTCGTTGAGTCAAAATTGGAGTTGATGTAATTCGAGTCTTTAAATCTTGGAGACTCTTCTCACAAGCTTCGAACCACTGAAATTTTATCTTTTCTGAGCCAGTCTAGACAAAGGAGAAGCAATAGAGGAAAATACTTCAACAAACCATATGTAGTAACCGGCTAAATCCAAGAAACTCTTAATATCTAAAGGAAAAAAAGGTCTATGTCAGTTCTTAATTGCTTAAGTATTTTGAGGATCGACCTGAATAACCTCTCGGGAGACTATGTGACCCAAAAATACTACTTATTTCAACCAAAATTCATACTTGCTGAATCTGCAAGACAATCCTTAAATTGTAACACCCTATATTTTAGTAGGCCAAATAGGGCTAAGTATGAGGGTAACAAGCCAAGACAAGGGGCAAGAGCCAAGGAAAAAGGGAAAGGGTCAAGGCTGCCCAAATATTGCCAAGGCACTGCCGCCTCCACAACAGCCTTGATGGCTCGTGGTGGCCACCATTCCCCATGGTGCCTCCCGTGGTGGTGAGGCAGTATCTCACCAAGGCTGCCTCAAGTTGGGCTCACCTTCACGAGCCACTTCACGGCCAGTGGTGAAGACCACGGCTCGTGGTGATGCCTTCAACTCATGGAGGCCAAGCCAAGGTGGCCTAGCCACTAGTCCAAGGACTACAAGCAGGACCACGACCAGTGGTGAGGACCACGGCTCGTGGTGCCTGTCGTGACACCTGGGCACCAGGCTGCCAAGTGAGGGCCATTTTGGGAAATTCCAATTTAAGTTAGAATTAAGTGAGGTCATTTTGCCTAAGATTTGTACACCTATATAAGTGATTTTAACCCTTTAAACTCACCATTCAAGACATTATTTCCAAAACCCCAAAAGAATCCCCAAGTTCATCCTCTCAAACATTACTCTCTCTAGAACTTGAAGAAGGAGAAAGAGTTTGAAGCTATGATCAAGGTCAAGCCTCCAATCCTCAAGCTTTTGCAGGCTTTGTGATCAAGGTATGATAGCGTTTCATCCATGGAGTTCCTTAGTTTTCCCCAATTGTGAAGATGAAATCCCCAATTTGAGTTGGGGTTTTTCCAATGTTATGGGTATTGATGAATGTTGATCCAATTGAGTGGATAATGATGGTTTATGATTGAATTGATAGTAAATCATGTTTTTAATTAAAAATTTCATGTACCCATGTCTAACTCATGTATAGAAAGATGAAATTGATGTAAATGGGTTTTGTGCCATGAAAGGGGAAATTGAGGATTTAGAGATAATCTTCTAGGATTGATGAAATACATTGTAGATTCCTAGAGAGTTAAGCATATCAACATGAATTGATTGAGTGATTGAGATTAGGGCTATATGATGAATTATGAATAGAATTGCTTAAGAGTAAAGCATATATGAGAGATTATGATTAGAATTGTCTTTAGAGATAAACATAGATGATTATTTTACTATGTATTGCTTTGAGAGTAAAGAATGAATGATGAATGATGATTTGTATTTTTTTTAGAGTAAGGCTTACATGATGAACTATGACTAATAGAGCTTTGAGAGTTAAGCTTATATGATTAATGTTTTTTAGTAGATAAAATTATTGTGGAAGGACTTTACCCACATGATCTATATTATGAATGCATGAATGTGAAAGGTATTTTCACATAGAATGATTCTAGGTTGAAAGATTTGCACACCTAAAATGAATCAAAGCATGTTTGACTATGATAGCTTGAAGTTGTGATATGAGATCACTTCATGAATAGCTTGACTTGGTAAGATAAGACCATGCATGGTAGCACGAGTTGTAGATCCCATGGATAGCCTTGGATTGAAAAAGTATACCCTTAGAAAGGTTAGCTTGAACTAGCATAATAGAATGCTTGCATGATAGCATGACTTGGTGAGTCCAAACCATTTCATTGGTAGCTTGGATTGAGAAATAGTACCCTTTCCTGAGTAGCTTGGACTTGCATGAGAGTATTCTTTCTATGATAGCTTGGTCTAGCATAATAAGGTGATTTTCCTTGATAGCCTTGAATTGGTAAATTGTAACTATTCATGTGTGATGAGGTTGCTTCCAATTGCACACACAAGTGTACGTGGTCGCGCAAGTAATATAGTGGCCCTAAAAGAGCTAGATTATCGAACCCAATGGACTTGTCAATTAACTATTTACTAAATTATACTAATTTTAATTATTTATTCAAGGGAGGATTTCAAAAGATTAATATATATTAACTAAACTAAAAATAAAGATAAAATAACTAAAAATCAATTAACTAAGAAAAGATAGATAGTTACACAATTAATGAATGAATCGATCTAGGATTATGATTTAACTAACAATCATGTTTAACATCAATTTCATCAACTTATTTGATTATATAGTTATTGATTCACGGTGTTGATAATATAGTCATGATCTCCTGACCTCTAACCGTCTACCACAATAGACAACCTAACTACATCATTGGGCGGGGATAGACTGAACCAACTATGGAGCATTATGTTGTCTTCCCATATTTGAGATTTTGATCCTAGCAAGGCGCCTAGGTATATCCCTGTCCTAGACACAAATCAATTCAAGTGATATGCAAGAAAAGATCATGCTCCTTATATTCCATGTTATATCCCTCTATTCGTCTCCCGAGTTCAAAAGAAGATAATAAATTTATTCTAATGGTGGCCAAGCATCAAAATAGTAATCACAAGAATATAAGAACAACTAATATGATAAACAATTATGTCGAATCAAAAATCACTAAACAATCATTTTGTAAGTAAATATAATCCAAGAATGAGAAGTTTAACTCCACATATACATAGAACAATTACAACGAATCATTCAAATAAAAGATGTAAAATAAATAAAAGAGAAGAAAATATGAAACCCTAAATCAAAGTTATTTTCTACATTGTATCCTCCTCCTTTTAATAATTATTGTTATGTATTATTTATAGATATAGGAAATCCTGAATAAAATAATTGAGTCCAAATCAAATTAGGAACCCAAGACCAAATGGAATTGGATTTCGTTTGAAACACAGCTTTGTCCGCCGCCTTCAATTAGAAGTTCCTTCAAATGTTGACACGTGGCAACATGTATGTTTTCAATTCAATTTCTGATTCTTTGCAACTTTTATAAAATATATATTATTATATTAAATTTAATTTATTAAGTTGCCTGCTTGATTTTCTTATTCAACCTTTCATATTTAAATATTTTTAGCTCCAAACTTCTTCATTTTTCCACCTATTTAATCCTACAAATCAAATATACTATTTAGTACAATCCATAAAATTCAGGCTAAAAAAGGACAGATATAAATACTAATATGACGCAAATAATGATTAAAAATATGTATTTTGACCTCACATCAGATGACTTATCTTGGATTAGTAAAGAAGTACTCTTCCATGAATTGTAGAGATAGCTAAAGAGGGATTAGCCCCAAATCAAGGTAGCATGTTTATGATGAATCAAGGTTACTTCAATTAAGTATCGTAAGTATGTTTTAATATGAGATTTGCTTGTATAATGCATGATTAGCTTGTTGCTAGAGTTTCCCTCCTTGATTTGTATGACTAGAGGTGTTTTCCCCTTGTCTATGAAAGATAAGCTAAAGATGACAATGAAAGGAGATGAGCTTAAAGGATGGCCCAAGGTGGTCTACTTTGATGAGTAAGATTAATGAAAGATTAACCATGTCTTGGTTAAGTATGCTTGGAGGTTACTTATGAAGTATTCTTTTATGTCATGATGATTTAAGTGTATTGACTGTGCTTATGACTTATGTTGTCATCTCTTATGATTATGGTATAGGTCTTATGTTGACTAATGCATATTTTGATGATTTATGCTAGCTATCATATTTAGTACATTTTGTACTAGTGCATACTCTTGCCTACATTCTTATCAAATGTAGGGTCTGACGATATTGACTTTCATCCCCGTGGCTAGTGTAACACCCCGTATCTGAAACAGACCAAAAATGCAGATTTTGAGAAGTTGCAGGTGCAACTTACGGTCACCATCCACGGACCGTAGGTCAGACCACGGCCCATGCTGGTGGTCCGTGGTTTACCACTGCAGCCCCTCCCCAGAACTCAGTCAGA
>JAJOOS010002518.1:0-20614 GCA_029582725.1 Solanum chiquidenum
GTTGGAGAAGGTAATTCCTCCACTGAAATGAGAAATGTTGAAGTTTTCATGCATAATGACTTTGTAGATGTAGTTCATACTTTCTTGTGTTGCATGGAATATGTTTGAGATGGAGATAATGTTTCCTCCTAATTTTGTGCACTGTTTATGATGTTTCATGCATGATGGGCTTCTATTCTTGATTCTTTAATTCCCTAAAGTGTTAAAGTTTCATTCGAGGACAAATGTTCCCAAGGGGGAGATATTGTTACGAATCAGAAAATGAATAGGTGAAATTAGAGCCTTACGAGTGTGTTATTGAGTTGATGTGAGGTTTTATGTTGTAAAATGAGTTCCCGAGATTAGGTTGAGAGTTTTAGGGGTTAAACACCAAGGTACGACCCCCCAAGGACCAACTAAGGGTCCTTGAGGAGGACCCTAAATTCTAACCCCCAAAGCTGCCCAAAAACCAAAAGTTGTAAAAAACTCCAAGGACCTACAGATGGGACCTACGTCCTGTAGGTCCATTCACGCCTCGTGGGGGTGGTCCGTAGGTCAAGGGCCCCAAATGGTGAGTTTATGACCCAAACCACAGACCTGCAGGACGGGGAGTGAGCCCACCTACGGTTCGTAGGTCACCACTGAAAACTGCCCAAACTCGGCCACTTGAGGGGCAACTTAGTAAATTCCTAGGGTGGTTAGATTAGGTATGGGTCGGTTTATTTTGATTATTTAGAATTATTTAAAGCTTTTTAAACTATTAAACACCCTTTTTACAATTCATTATTCCCAAAACTCAAAAATAGAAACCACCTCCTCTCCAAATATTCTCTCTCTAGAAACCTCCAATGGAGAAGAAGAAGTCAAGGTTTGGAGCTCAAGAGTTCGTCTTTCTCACTCAATTTAGTGGAGTTTCTTCAATAAAGGTATGGTAGTCTTCATCCTTGGAAAAGTTCCATCCAAGGAATCCCTCCAAAACTCTATTTCTCAAAGTTGAAATTTTCCAAAATTTAGGGTTTTCAATCTATGGCACGGATTCGCTTTCAAAACGATTTCAAAGTGTTTATTGTCTTATATTATGATCAATTTGATGAATTACTACTGTTTTTATTATGAATTACCTATGAATCCATGAATTCCCCTATTTTGTCAAATTAGATCTCAAAGTGTGGGTGATCATTGATGTGGGTGGATTGTGATCAAATTATGCATGTAGTAGTTAATCTAATTGAAATATGTAAATATCCATGTATAGAATAATGATGCAAGATGTGAATCATGAATTATGATCTAGGGTTCTTGAAGGGATATGAATGAAGAACCTATACATGACTATGAAAATTATGTATATACTTTGTGATTTCAATGAAAATAATGTGATCATGTCTAGAATGCAGTTGTGTTATTATTGAAAGGTTATTCTCAATTTACACTTATGAATGATGATGATATATGTGAAAAGTTATTCTCACATATACATACACTCATGAATGAAAAATGAATGAAGTTTCTAAGATTATTTTAATGATGATGTGTTGATTGAAAAATTATTCTCAATTGTACACTAATCAATGATAATGACATGTTGCGAAAGGAATTTCTCACAATATGGGGACTCTTAGTTGAAAGGTTATTCTTATCTTTGAATATATGAGCTATCTAAGGAATGAAAGTTGGGTTGGAGATGGATACTCATCCATGAGTTGAGGCGGGGTATCTAGTAACAATCTCTTATCTCGTAACAATGACTTAAAGTAATGAATGTTAAGTACTCCGTGGGGAATAATGCTAAGCATCGAGAGGATATGGATTAAGATGGATGCTCATCCGTGAGTTGAGGCGGGGTATCTAGTAACAATCTCTTGAGATGGATGCTCATCCATGAGTTGAGGCGGGGTATCTAGTACCAATCTCCCTATCTCATAACTATGTGACCACATAGGTTTATAGCTAGTGGATCCACCTAAGGTAAATGTTAACGGTCCTACCTTAGGCAAGTAGGAATCCCTTATTCGGTGTGGGTAACACCGAGATTCCATGATTTGCTCACATGGCCTATGTCGGTTAAGGCTTACCCCCACAAAGAATGATAATGAACTATGGCTTCTCAAGAATGCACTACTTAGTGTGGGTGGGGGTATGGGACGACATCCATGCATTGCACAAGTAGGCTTTTAGAGTAGTCATGGTGTGTTCCTTTATGTTATAATGTTTATGATCAAGGATATGAGTTAGGTACTATGGTTACTCAAGAAGTTCTATGAAGTGTGGGTGGTAGTATGTATTGACCCATTTGGTCGTTTTGAGTACTAGAGCTTTTTATTGCATAAAAGACTCTTTCGATAGATTTTAAATGAGTATTTTGGACTATTCGTAACTATAACTATAAAATTAATGGGGTAATTTTAATAATTTATTTAATTGGTGGTTAAAGAAAAAATATTAAAAGTAATTGTGGATCACATTTACCACTTTTATAATTGGTTATACAATAATTAGGGTAAAGTAATAATCTGTAAAAGAAAGCAGAAGGAATAAACTAGGCGGAAGAAAAGAAAAAGAACTTACGTATGCGGCGACTAAGAAGAGAAGCCGTGAATTCTCCAGGTAATGCTTGAATTTGTTGTCCGTAATTAAAGGTAGTGGGAGAATTATTATAATTTTTTATTATTATTATCATGTATAAATAAGGCTAGGTAGGATTGAGAATGGATAATGGTGTTCTGATTGATTGGGATTTTGGATAAAAAGTGATATGAATTTGATTAGGTGAACAATAATTGAGGTGAGAAACCAATTGCAATTATGACCATTGATACAGTAATGATGGGCAGGTGATTGGATAGTAAGGTATAAGATGTAGGATGGTCTTTGGTGCTGTAATTTTATTTACTGGCAGATTGACACTATAAATTCACTAATATGGTTTAGATGTTGGAATTATTTTTGTAATATTATATTATAATTTAAGTTTTAACTTATTGAGATCGGTTATTAACTATAAGGTATAGTATATTATATGAATTACATTAAAGTTATGCTAAATGGTGGAATAAGATTTACACTTGGGTTTATGCTAGATATATAGTAGCATGGGTGTTTATATACTTGTTAATTTACAAATTATATGTACTTGATAGATTGGAAAGGTTCGGAGGCATCGAGGAAAGGAAAAGTATTGGAAAAATAGCTTGCTTGACTTTGGTTGTTCGGGAGGTAGGTCATGGTTTATTCTATGTGATAGATAGACTCTTAATAGTGATTGATATGCATTGAGTGATATTGTGAAGTTTTCTATGTACTTGATTGTGTGGTTGTGTGGTTTCTAATTGGTCTGAAATCCCAACACCGTGGAATTTGTAATCTTGAACCCTTTCTATCGAAGTGATGCCTTGAATAAAGAAGGATTGATGAAATATTATTAATAAAGTGAAAAGTGGTGATAATAAATGATAAATTAACGATATATTGGATCGGATGGCACGAGCCAGCATGGTATTATTGGACCGGGGTGTCACGTTCCGAAAGGGTATTATTGGATCGGAGTGTCACGTTTTGACACGATATTAGTGGATTTGGGTGTCATGATCCGACATGGTAACATTATAGAGGACTCAATTCCAACTATAGCTCGGTTTAGAGGCATGAGTCCTCATGTGTGATCTTGATATTGTTTACGGATTTCGTACTTACTTTAGTGTTGTTGACACTGGTTCATGTTGTTTTTTGCTTGCCACTTGCTAAGTGTCATAGTAGATTTTATACTATTATTCATTACATATTAGTTTCTATTTTGGGTTGGCCGATGATATCTACTCAGTACATGATGCCTGTACTGAGCCCTACTTGTGTTTTTCTTTGTTTTCTTTTTGTAGAGTACAATGAGTGTATCAATGACTTCGACTTGCCCTCAGCTCTAGCCAGTCTCCAGTATATCAGTTTCAAGGGTGAGCAATTCATTCAAGCTCGTGTTGTATTCTTTCGGTCATGACATGATGTCCTTAGTTTTCTGACATAAGCCATTTATTTCATTTATTTTTGGTACTTTGATACTCTTAGACTTAGTATTTGAAGATTAGATGTCCTTGATGTGATGACATTCATGTTTTGGGAATGACATAGAGTAGACTTTAGTGGATTTGTGTTTCTTACCCTAATAAGATTGAGCTTTCGCATTATGGTTTGTATTTCTAAGTTTAACAAGTAATATATGTTGGGGTTTGGATTCATTGGTTCTCCCACCTAGGAGGTTAAGTGTGGGTGCCCCTCATGACTCATTTTGGGTCTTGACAAACTTGGTATCAGAGCGTTAGGTTCGGTGATCTAATCACACATGGACAAGTCTAGTAGAGTTTTGCGGTACGGTATGGGGACGCCTTTACTTTTCTTTGAGAGGCTATAGGACTTTAGGAAAACTTCATTCATTCTTTCTTTCGTGCTACTACTTGAATCCAATCGGTATCTAGGTGATACAGATTGGTATCTGAACTTCTTCACTTTATTTCACATATGGTTAGTACAAGAGTATTAGAAGTTTAAATAGCAACACCAGAAAGAAAAAAATGTGTCCTTGGAAGTAGGTATATTTTCTCGTTTGACTACAGGGCCTGTAATAACTAGTGATCAACATGCTTTTTTTTTATTAAGTTCATAAAGTTGAAACCCTCATTCTTCATGGGTATTGATTATGAAAATGGTTATGCTTTCATTGTTGATTTTTTTGAGCTTCTTTATAAAATAAATATAGTGGAGAGGCTTAGTGTTGAGTTTGTGACATACTAGTTTTGGGGAGATGCAAAATATGGTGATAGTCTCATATTGAGTGTCGATTAGTGAAGGCACTACCTATGACTTAAGGCAACATTTTCTAGTTTCTTTATCCAGTTATATACCCCAAACTTTGAGTGATAGGAGGAGAGATGATTTCCTGAATATAGAGAAACGGAAGATATGTGTTGCAGTCTATGAGGTCAAATTTTGTACTTTATCTAGATATGTGACAACATGCAAATTTTTTTGTAAGGGATAACTAGAAAATGAACATCATTACTTTAGAATATACAGTTAGTAGAGTTTTCATAACATGTATGGGTTGTTTAGCGAATGATGAAATTAGGTTGCGCCAATTGAGGTTAGAATCTTTACTACGATTCTATGGATTGATTGTATATTAAAGAGGGTCATGATACGACTAGTACAATAGTACCAATGCTTATTTGGTTAGACTTATGTAGTGTGTTACTTTTGTTATCGACCTGATCTAAGAAATAATGCAAATGATTTGGGCTAAAGACAAAACAAATTTGGTAATGTTTTGCAGCTATTCAATGGGTAGAAATGTGTTGGGTATTTGGGTACGATCCTATAGATATGGATGATGTGTTCTTGTGAAGTATCTAACGAACTTTTATGGTGTGGTAGTACTAGTGTTATGTGGAAATGAATACGTCGATTATCAAGTATGAATGCAAACTAATTTGGGAATTATCAGTTGTATGACATGTTCAGATAATGAAATTCAGTGTTGCATTCAAATTTGAGAAATCAACTAATTGTTATTATGAATGCTTGGGTTAAGCATTATCTATAAGAATAATTTTAGTGGTTGATATTTGGTAGGATCTTAGTGCATTTAGGTTGTAAAGTGTATCTTGAGGATTCTAAATAAGGGCTGATGATTTTATCTTAAGCTTCAAAGGAGTGGATTGACACTAGAATGAAAAGCTTATGGATAAAGAAAGTCCCATTGAGTATACTTGGGTGAAGGAAATTGAAGATTTTAGTAAGAAAATGCATGTAAAATTGGGTTATTCTCTTGAATTTGATTGGTATACCTGAGTAAAAGATGTTAGGTCGAGGAAGCGATGCACTTCGTGGTGATGACAAGGGCTTGTTGAGCGTGATGGTAATACGAGTGAGTGATGGATTGTGATTGAGATGCAACTATATAATACAAATTGTTGATTAAACAAATTTTGTAGTATAATAATGACTTGTGGGAATCTAAGGTTGTGATTTTCTACTATTCAGTGAGTAACGTGGTTGTATGAAAAGTTTTGAGAGATATTGAGGCACCGCTCGAATAGAATATAAAGGAGCTAGAGTCGTAATAAATAAGTAATAATTAATAGAATATAGGGTAACCTTCAGATAAAGGTGAGAACAAAAATATTTTTTCTCTAATTGTAAGGGGTAAAGAGGTATCTTCAGAGGAGTTGAGAATTGGATTTAGAGATGCGTGATTTCATATGCTTTGTTCTGGTTATGGTAATAGTGTCACGTGTTCATCATATTGGTTAAAAACCATTGGAAAGGACTTGAGAAAAGAGTGTACATACGTTCAACTCGAGTGTGACGATAAGTTCTTTTTGTGGTTTTGAGTTCAGTAATCAGAACTATTGAATTTTTAGCGAAGGATATGGTAAGATATATGAAGAGGCGATCAATGATAAGCTAAGATACATGAATTCCTAAAAATCTTCAAGGTATGAGATAATGTTGATAGATAAGAGGATTGAGTTACACAGTTTATTTTACAATTCAATATTTTTTTCATTATACATCTACATTTATGGTGATATGTTTTGTCAAGATATGGATTGGTAAGATAAGAAATGTTTGATTGCATCGGTATTGAGCATGTGAACGAACTTATGTATGTTTTGGACCATAAAATTTGTTACTTTTAATTGTTAAATGATCTAAGGAAGGGTTTTGCCTCAGAGTCTTGATTTAGAGTGGGAAGTAAAGCGTTAAGGGTTGTTAGTAAAAGGATGAGATCGGTAAGCGATCTAGAGAAACAAGAGTCTGACATATTGAAGAGTCAAAATATTTAGAATTTTGCACCATGGGAAGAATTTGGGAAAAGTGAAGGAGTAAGACTTCTCGTATAAACCCTTGGGGTGTAGTTGAAGGTTGTATTGCTTTTTTCCTATGAGTTTAGATATGATTGTGAGATGTGAACTTGCTTTTTATAAAGATTGAGTCTTGGTTTGCATGACAAACAGTGAGGTATGGAAAATTTAGAGTTTTACGTGGGGTTAGATTGCTCAAATTATGATAGATGACTTAAGAGTGATGTAGAAGGTGAGGTATAATTCTACATTGTTATTAAGAGTTTATAGTTGGATTAATATTACTCTATTGATGGGACTACATAGAATGTTATGATGCATTATATAGACATTTGATGGTGAATAGAGGTTATGAGCTTATAGTATACAAAATAATTTGAGTGACCAATAATTTCCCTAAGTGTTGGCACGAGGTATGTGATAGTTTAGAATGATAGCTGAACCGTAGTATGTGGAAGTGGTGCGAAGTTGACTTTGGGTGTGATTTAATATTTTTATCTCGATGAAGAGGTACTATCAAATTTGAAATTAGTGCTATTAGCCTTGTTTGGGACTCGTATTTGTCATGAAATGCTTAAATAGAAAGAGAGATAGCCATAATTTGAACATGTATTCGATACTTTGATACTAATGATGGCTTGAGAGTAAGGTAGATGATCGATGTGGTTATGAGGTTTTGTTAGTATTAAGAGTGTTGACTTCAGTAGATGTGGGTTCGATAAACCAAGTATTTGTGCAATTATAAGAGGGACTAAATTGGTGATTGTAGGTTGCTAGAAAATCAAAGAGATAGAGTCAGATGAATGAAAATGTTTGAAATGGGGACTATGGAAGGAGAATCTAGAGTTATTCGACCTTGGTTATATACATTCTTATTCATTCTGGGCGTGGTTTAGAGTATGATTCACTTTCTACATTCGTGTGCATTTTCCCTTCTATGGGGAGTCCCTAGTAGTGGATCGGGTGTACCGATTCTGTGATTGTCCTCCTGGTAGGGTGACATCCTTGGTTATACTTGTTCATTCCAATTATGGAAGATTTTGTGTTGTTTGGGATAGTTGAAGTGTACTAGTGATTCAACATGCACAACTTTGCTTATGAGAATTTATAGGAGAGCTACCATGAAAATTTACAGTTGTTCGATAGACTTAAGATTTATCATCATCGGTATCATGTTTTGGCTATGTGTGATTGAATGTGCGGACCATTGGGTCTAGTTTTGTCATTCTTAAGGTTTGTCGATAAAAGCTACTAATCTAGCATTTCGACAGTGTTGCTAGAGGTTCTGTATTCTTGGGTGTGTTACTCGATGGGGGTACTTGATAATTTCCATTTTGGATAAGATGAGTTTGATTCTCCTTGATGATTACTTGATGTCTAAAGATCATATTTTTATAGCTTAAGCTCAAGGAAAGATTATGTTGTGAGGATGTAATCTTGATAAGATCTATGATGTTTTGTGCATTATGAGTGTGTGGTGGCTGGTTCAGGTTCACTCCTGATTGTAGCCAATATTGATTAAGGCTTTTATCATGGTTATGTGAGATAATACTAACATTTGTCCTGATGGTTGTGTCAAAGTCTAGTTGGAGAATCGGTCAGTTGAAGAGTCCACTTGAGAATAGTTTTGTTGTTAATTGAGTTTACATACAACAACACTTATCATTAGAGTATTGAGATGGCCCCATATGAGGCATTGTATGGGAGGAGGTGTAGATCTCCAATTGGGGTGTTTGATACTTTTGATATGAGACCATGGATACTAATATTTTAAAGGAATTGTTGAGACAACTACCCTTTCTTACTCTCACCTTTTTTTGATTGTTCGACGATGAACGATGAGTAAATTGGTATCTAATGTAATGATCATTTGGTCATTTTGACTACTAGAGCTTTTTATTGCATAAAAGACTCTTTCGATTGATTTTAAATGAGTATTTTAGATTATTCGTAACTATAATTATAAAATTAATGAGATAATTTTAATAATTTATTTAATTGGTGGTTAAAGAAAATAACATTAAAAGTAATAGTGGATCACTTTTACCACTTTATAATTGGTTATATAATAATTAGGGTAAAGAGATAATCTTTAAAAGAAAGAAGAAGAAATAAATTAGGCAGAAAAACAGAAGAAGAACTTACGTGTGCGGCGACTAAGAAGAGAAGCCGTGAATTTTCCAGGTAATGTGATGCACAATGGAAGTCAATTAAGAAGAACAATTCTAGGAGCTTTGAACTCGAAGAACTGTGATACTAATTCATAGCTTGCATCTGAGATATTAGAAAAGAAAGTTTTAGAAGAAGGAGAAATGTATTATCATTCAATGCCTTTAACTGCAATCCTTTACGTTGTATATATGGATATATTCCACAACTAAAAATTAACTATTACATTGACTGTTATAACAGAAAAACATAATTGTAACTAACTTATGAACCCTACTTAACTATTGGACATCATCCACTAACTAACTTGTATCATAATGCTTGAATTTGTTGTCCGTAATTAAAAGTAGTGTGAGAATTATTATTATTATTTTTATTATTATTATCATGTATAATTAAGGCTAGGTAGGATTGAGAATGGATAATGGTGTTCTGATTGATTGGGATTTTGGATAAAATGTGATATGAATTTGATTAGGTGAACAATAATTGAGGTGAGAAACCAATTGCAATTATGACCATTGATACGGTAATGATGGGCAGTTGATTGGACAGTGAGGTATAAGATGCAGGATGGTCTTAGGTTCTGTAATTTTATATACTGGCGGATTGACACTATAAATTCACTAATATGGTTTAGATGCTGGAAATTTTGTTGTAATATCATATATATATAAAAGAGAACCTTAGGCCACCTACGTGGTGCCATCACAATCAAGGATTCTCTTTTAATTTATTTATTTCCAAAATTAGCCTTCTCCTTTCATGAAAAGTTGTGATTTTTATTAAAAGTTGTGACTTTTATGAAAAGTTGTGAATTTTATGAAGAGTTGCTACTTTTATGAAAGGTTGTAACATTTATGAGAGGTTGTGATCTTTTCGAAGAGTTGTGACTTTTCCAAAGAGTTGTGACCTTTCCGGTGAGGTACAATAAGCATTTGTTCACACCACCTTTTTTTGTATATTAATAGAGGGGTTTCCTCTAATTTTAAAACAACAAAAATTCTGAATTTTTGCTTCATCTTCTGCACAATTAAATTTGGTTTTGAACTTCTTCTTCTTATTCTGCACAATTTAATATTTGTATACTTTGCTCCTGTTGAGTGGCTCAGTGACACTATTGTTTTTGTATCATTATACTTGTGAATAAAATTGTTTCATCCTGAGAGTATCTATTTCTTTAAACCTCGGGTACTAGAGGGGAATGGTTTTCTTAAGGAGACACAGTGCATTCAGTGGGCTCAATTTTTCCTTTCTGTTGCATTCTATTGTTATAGATCCTGGTATGTTTTTTTGAGTCATTAATTTAAGGTTATGATATTAATTATTGTTTTTGAGTACATGTTTTAAACTTTTTTGTTTATTTTTCTGTAAAGTTATTGTTATAAGTATTTGTTAGTACAGATTCTATGTAAATCCAACTAATGCAGATTCACAAATAAGTTTTTACAGAACACATTTATTTAGAACATTCTCCCAAGAAATCTATTCTTCAAGAGATCAAGCCAAAAAAATTATATGATTTTTTGTTGTTGTCATAATATTGTTAATATTAACGAGAGTAAAAAAAATGGAAAGTCAAATAATATAATTAAAATTAGCAATTAATTACAGTTACATGATACACAATGATGATTATTACAAAGTATTTTTTTGAACTTTCTTCCCATTATCCCTTACTTCTCTTTCATCCTTTCCAAGGATCCTTAATGATTTCTTTGTGCACAACTTCAATTTCAAAACACTATCATAACTATATTACATATGAAATTTGGATTTTGGAAGATTGCATTTTAATTTTAAAACACATAATAACTACATATTACTTATTGGTATATCATATGATTATGAAACCTTTGCTCTTGATAAACACATTAGTTATATATATATTTTTTAAAAATATTTAATATTTTGAACTTAATTGATAGTGTTATACTAACGAAATTTTCAAAGAAGAAAATTGTAAAAAATATTTATTCGACTCTCTAATTAAAGACACTATGTAACCATGCATATAGATGATAAAAATAAACTAACCATTGTAAAATTTCACAAGCAAATTAATGAATCTGTAAAAATAAATTATGTACACTAGGAGAAAATAGTGTTATGATTTGTAATTTTGTCATTTCTTTTAATAAAACAAATGGTAAAATACAATTGAATAACCTCTATACTTTTTAAAAAAATACTAAGAAAAGTCTATTTTAATAAATTTTAAAGAAGAATGTTCTAACCGCGCGAAGAGCGGGTCTATTTACTAGTTATATTACAATTTAAGTTTTAACTTATTGAGATCGGTAATTAAATATAAGGTATAGTATATTATATGAATTGCATTAAAGTTACGCTACATGGTGGAATATGATTTACACTTAAGTCTAGGCTAGACATATAGTAGCATGGGTGTTTATATACTCGTTAATTTACAAATTATATGTACTTGATAGATTGGAAAGGTTCAGAGACATCGAGGAAAGGAAAAGTATTGGAAAAATAGCTTGCTTGACTTCGGTTGTTCGGTGGAGGTTGGTCATGATTTATTCTACGTGATAGATAGAATCTTAATTGTGATTGATATGCATTGAGTGATATTGTGAAGTTCTCTATGTACTTGATTGTGTGGTTGTGTGGTTTGTGATTGGTCTGAAATCTCAAGACCGTGGAATTTATAATCTTGAACCCTCTTTATCGAAGTGATGTCTTGAATAAAAGAGGCTTGATGGAATATTATTAATAAAGTAAAAATTGGTGATAATAAATGATAAATTAACGGTATATTGGATCGGATGCCACAAGCCAGCATGGTATTATTGGACCGAGGTGTCACGTTTCGACACGGTATTATTGGATCGGAGTGTCACGTTTTGACACGATATTATTGGATCGGGGTGTCACGATCCGACATGGTAACATTAAACAGGAAAACATATTGAATTAACTAAATGTACTCAATTTCAAAGTACTCAATTCCCAAAATAGCCCGGTTTAGAGGCATGAGTCCTCATGTGTGATCTTGATATTGTTGACTGATTTCGTACTTACTTTAGTGTTGTTGACACTGGTTCATGTTGTTTTTTGCTTGCCACCTACTAAGTGTTATAGTTGATTTTATACTATTATTCATTATATATTAGTTTCTATTTTGGGTTGGCCGATGATACCTATTCAGTACATGTTTCCCTGTACTGAGCCCTACTTGTGTTTTTCTTTATTTTCTTTTTGTGGAGTACAACGAGTGTATCAATGACTTCGACTTACCCTCAGCTCTTGCCAGTCTCCAGCATATCAGGTTCCAGGGTGAGCTATTCATTCAAGCTCGTGTTGGGTTCTTTCGGTCATGACATGATGTCCTTAGTTTTCGTACATAAGCCATTTATTTCATTTATTTTGGTGTCTTTGATTCTCTTAGACTTAGTATTTGAAGATTAGATGTCCTTGATGTGATGACTTTCAGGTTTTGGAAATATCATAAAGTAGACTTTAGTGGATTTGTGTTTCTTACCTTAATAAGTTTGAGCTTTTGCATTATGGTTTGTATTTCTAAGTTTAACAAGTAATATATGTTGGGGTTTGGATTCATTGGTTCGCCCACCTACGAGGTTAAGTGTGGGTGCCCCTCATGACTCATTTTTGGTCGTGACAAACATGGTATCAGAGCGTTAGGCTCGGTGATCTCATCACACAAGGACAAGTCTAGTAGAGTTTTGCTTAACGGTATGAGGACTCCTTTACTTTTCTTTGAGAGGGTATAGGACTTTAGGAAAACTTCATTCATTCTTATGAGATGTTTAGATAATGAGATTCAATGTTGCATTCTAATTTGAGAAATCAACTAATTGTTATTATGAATGCTTGGGTTAAGCATTATTTATAAGAATAATTTTAGTGGTGGATATTTGGTAGGATCTTAGTGCATTTAGGTTGTAAAGTGTATCCTGAGGATTCTATATAAGGGCTGATGATTTTATCTTAAACTTCAAAGGAGTGGCTATATACTAGAATGAAAAGCTTATGGATAAAGAAAGTCCTATTGAGTATACTTGGGTGAAGGAAATTGATGATTTTAGTAAGAAAATGCGTATAAAATTGGGTTAGTCTCTTGAATTTGATTGGTATACCTGAGTTTAAGTTGTTAGGTCGAGGAAAAGATTCACTTGGTGGTGACGACAAGGGCTTGCTAAGCGTGATGGTAATACGAGTTAGTGATGGATTCTGATTGAGAGACAACTATAGAATACAAATTGTTGATTAAACAAATGTTGTACTATATTAATGACTTGTGGGTATCTAAGGTTGTAATTTTCTACTATTCAGTGAGTAACGTGGTTGTATGAAAAGTTTTGAGAGATGTTGAGGCACCGCTCGAATAGAATATAAAGGAGCTAGAGTCATAATAAATAAGTAATAATTAATAGAATGTAGGTTAACCTTCAGAAAGACGTGAGAACAAAAATATTTTTCTCTAATTGTAATGGGTAAAAAGGTATCTTCAGAGGTGTGGAGAATTGGATTTAAAGACGCGTGATTTCATCTGTTTTGCTCTGGTTATGGTAATAGTGTCACGTGTTCATCATATTGGTTAAAAACGATTGGAAAGGACTTGAGAAAACAGTGTACATACGTTCAACTCGAGTGTGACGATAAATTCTTTTGTGGTTTTGAATTCAGTAATGAGAACTATTGAATTTTTAGCGAAGGATATGGTAAGATCTATGAAGAGGCGATCAATGATAAGCTAAGATACATGAATTCCTAAAAATCTTCAAGGTATTAGATAATGTTGATAGATAAGAGAATTGAGCTACACAGTTTACTTTACAATTCAATATTTTTTCATTATACGTCTCCATTTATTGTGATATGTTTTGTCAAGATATGGATTGGTAAGATAAGAAATGATTGATTGCATCGGTATTGTGCATGTGAACGAACTTATGCATGTTTTGGACCATAAAATTTGTTACTTTTGATTGTTAAAGGATCTAATGAAGGGTTTCCCTCAGAGTTTAGAT
Source organism: Solanum chiquidenum (assembly GCA_029582725.1). Classification (NCBI taxonomy): domain Eukaryota; kingdom Viridiplantae; phylum Streptophyta; class Magnoliopsida; order Solanales; family Solanaceae; genus Solanum; species Solanum chiquidenum. Next base: position 14,018 of record JAJOOS010002518.1, read on the forward strand.
TTAGAGTGTGAAGTAAAACGTTAAGGGTTGTTGGTAAAATGATGAGATCGGTAAGCGAGCAAGAGAAACAAGAGTCTGATATACTGAAGGGTCAAAATATTTGGAATTTTGCACCATGGGAAGAATTTGGGAAAAGTGAAGGAATAAGACCTCTCGTATAAGCCCTTGGGGTGTAGTTGAAGGTCGTATTGATTTTTGCCTACGAGTTTAGATATGACTGTGAGATGTGAACTAGTTCGGTACAGACTTACTAGGAGTTTATCATCGACTTTTGTAAAGATTGAGTTTTGGTTTGGGTGACAAACAGTGAGGTATGGAAAATTTAGAGTTTTATGTGTGGTTAGATTGCTTAAATTATGATAGATGACTTAAAAGTGATGTACAAGATGAGATATAATTCTACATTATTATTAAGAATTTAGAGTTGGATTAAAATTACTCTATTGATGGGACTACATAGAATGTTATGATGCATTACATAGACATTTGATGGTGAATAAAGGTTATGAGCTTATAGTATACAAAATAATTTGAGTGACCAAGATTTTCCCTAAGTGTTGGCATGAGGTATGTGTTCGTTTAGAATGATAGCTAAACCATAGTATGTGGAAGTGGTGTGAAGTTGACTTTGGGTATGATTTAATAGTTTTATCTCGATGAAAAGGTACTATCAAATTTGAAATTAGTGCTATTATCCCTGTTTGGGACTCGTAATTTCATGAAATTCTTAAATAGAAAGAGAGATAGCCATCATTTGAACATGTATTTGATGCTTTGATACTAATGATGGCTTGGGAGTAAGGTAGATGATCGATGTTGTTATGAGCTTTTGTTAGTATTAAGAGTGTTGACTTCAGTGGATGTGGGTTCGATAAACCAAGTAAGTGTGCATTTATAATTGGGACTAAATTGGTGATTGTAGGTAGCTAGAAAATCAAAGAGATACAGTCAGATGAATGAAAATGTTTGAAATGGGCACTATGGAAGGAGTATCTAAATTTATTCGACCTTGGTTATATACATTCTTATTCATTTTGGGTGTGGTTTATAGTATGATTCACTTTCTACATTCGTGTGTGTTTTCACTTCTATGGGTGAGTCCCTAGTAGTGGATCGGGTGTACCGATTTTGTGATTGTTCTCCTAGTAGGGTGGCATCCTTGGTTAGACTTGTTCATTCAAGTTATGGAAGATTTGGTGTTGTTTGGGGTAGTTGAAGTGTACTAGTGATTCAACACGCACAACTTAGCTTATGAGAATTTATAGGAGAGCTACTATGAAAGTTTACAGTTGTTCGATAGACTTAAGATTTTTCATCATCTGTATCATGTTTTGGCTATGTGTGGTTGAATGTGCGGACCATTGGGTCTTGTTTTGTCATTCTTAAGGTTTGTCTATAATAGCTACTAATCTAGCATTTCGACAATGTTGTTAGATGTTTTGTATGCATGGGTGTATCACTCGATGGGGGTACTTGATCATTTCCATCTTTGGATAAGATGAGTTTGATTCTCCTTGATGATTACTGGATGTCTAAAGATCATATTTTTATAGCTTAGGATCGAGGAAATATTATGTTGTGAGGATGTAATCTTGGTAAGATCTATGATGCTTTGTGCATTATGAGTGTGTGGTTGCTGGTTTAGGTTCACTCCTGATTGTAGCCAATATTGATTAAGGATTTTATCATGGTTATGTGAGATAATACTAACATTTGTCCTGATGGTTGTGTCAAGGTCTAGCTGAAGAATCGGTCAGTTGAAGAGTCCACTTGGGAATAGTTTTGTTGTTAGTTGAGTTTACATACAACAACACTTATCATTAGAGTATTGAGATGGCCACATTTGAGGCATTGTATGGGAGGAGGTGTAGATCTCCAATTGGGGTGTTTGATACTTTTGATATGAGACCTTGGATACTAATATTTTGAAGGAATTGTTGAGACAACTACCCTTTCTTACGCTCACCTTCTTTTGATTGTTCGAGGATGAACGATGAGTAAATTGGTATCTAATGTAACGACTCATTTGGTCGTTTTGAGTACTAGAGATTTTTATTGCATAAAAGACTCTTTCGATAGATTTTAATAGAGTATTTTAGACTTTTCGTAACTATAATTATAAAATTAATGGGATAATTTTAATAATTTATTCAATTGGTGGTTAAAACAAATAACATTAAAAGTAATAGTGGCTCACTTTTACCACTTTTATAATTAGTTATATAATAATTAGGGTAAAGAAATATCTGTAAAACAAAGAAGAAGAAATAAATTAGGCGGAAAGAAAGAAGAAGAACTTACGCGTGCTGCGACTAAGAACAAAAGCCGTGAATTCTCCAGGTAATGTGATGCACAATGGAATTCAATTAAGCATCAATTAAGAAGAATAATTATAGGAAATTTGAACTCGAAGAACCGAGATACATATTCAGAGCTTGCATCTGAGATATTAGAAAAGAGAGTTTTAGAAGAAGGAGAAATTTATTATCATTCAATGCCTTTAACTGCAATCCTTTACATTGTATATATGGATATATTCCACATCTAAAAATCAACTACTACACTGACTGTTATAATAGAATAACATAAATGTAACTAACTAATGAACCCTACTTAACTATTGGACATCATCCACTAACTAACTTGTATCATAATGCTTGAATTTGCTGTCCGTAATTAAAAGTAGTGTGAGAATTATTATTATTATTTTTATTAATATTATCATGTATAATTAAGGCTAGGCATGATTGAGAATGGATAATGGTGTTCTGATTGATTGGGATTTTAGATAAAAAGTGATATGAATTTGATTAGGTGAACAATAATTGAGGTGAGAAACCAATTGCTATTATGACTATTGATACGGTAATGATGGCCAGTTTATTGGACAGTAAGGTATAAGATGCAGGATGGTCTTAGGTGCTGTAATTTTATTTACTGGTGGAATGACACTATAAATTCACTAATATGGTTTAGATGTTGGAAATTTTGTTATAATATTATATTATAATTTAAGTTTTAACTTATTGAGATCGGTTATTAAATATAAGGTATAGTATATTATATGATTACATTAAAGTTATGCTAAATGGTGGAATAAGATTTACACTTGGGTCTAGGCTAGACATATAGTAGCATGGGTGTTTATATACTCGTTAATTTCCAAATTATATGTACTTGATAGATTGGAAAGGTTCGGAGGCATCTAGGAAAGGAAAAGTATTGGAAAAATAGCTTTCTTGACTTCGGTTGTTCGGTGGAGGTAGGTCATGGTTTATTCTATGTGATAGATAGACTCTTAATAGTGATTGATATGCATTTAGTGATATTGTGAAGTTCTCTATGTACTTGATTGTGTGGTAGTGCGGTTTGTGATTGGTCTGAAATCTCAAGACCGTGGAATTTATAATCTTGAACCCTCTCTATTGAAGTGATGCCTTGAATAAAGGAGGCTTGATGAAATATTATTAATAAAGTGAAAAGTGGTGATAATAAATGATAAATTAAGGATATATTAGATCGGATGCCACGAGCCTGCATGGTATTATTGGATCGGGGTGTCACGTTCCGACACGATATTATTGGATCGGAGTGTCACGTTTTGACAATATATAATTGGATCGGGGTGTCACGATCCGACATGGTAACATTAAAGAGGAAAACATATTGAATTAAATAAATGTACTAAATTTCAAAGAACTCAATTCCCAAAATAGCCCGGTTTAGAGGCATGAGTCCTCATGTGTGATCTTGATATTGTTGACTGATTTCGTACTTACTTTAGTGTTGTTGGCACTGGTTCATGTTGTTTTTTTCTTGCCACCTACTAAGTGTCATAGTTGATTTTATACTATTATTCATTACATATTAGTTTCTATTTTGGGTTGGCCTATGATATCTACTCAGTACATGTTGCCCTGTACTGAGCCCTACCTGTGTTTTTCTTTGTTTTCTTTCGGTGGAGTACAACGAGTATATCTATGACTTCAACTTACCCTCAGCTCTAGCCAGTCTCCAGCATATCTGGTTCTAGGGTGAGCTGTTCATTCAAGCTTGTGTTGGATTATTTTGGTCATGACATGATATCATTAGTTTTCGTACATAAGCCATTTATTTCATTTATTTTGGTGTCTTTGATATTCTTAGACTTAGTATTTGAAGATTAGATATCCTTGATGTGATGAGTTTCAGGTTTTGGGAATGACATAAAGTAGACTTTAGTGGTTTTGTGTTTCTTACCTTAATAAGATTGAGCTTTCGTATTATGGTTTGTATTTCTAAGTTTAACAAGTAATATATGTTTGGGTTTGGATTCATTGGTTCGCCCACCTAGGAGGTTAACTGTGGGTGCCACTCATGACTCATTTTGGGTCGTGACAAACTTGGTATAAGAGCGTTAGGTTCGGTGATCTCATCACACAAGGACAAGTCTAGTAGAGTTTTGCGGAACGGTATGGGGACGCCTTTACCTTTCTTTGAGAGGCTATAGGACTTTAGGAAAACTTCATTCATTCTTTTTTTCGTGCTACTACTTGAATCCAATTGGTATCTAGGTGATACAAATTGGTATCTGAACTTCTTCACTTTATTTCACATATGGTTAGTACTAGATTGTTAGAAGTTTAAATAGCAACACTAGAAAGAATAAAAGAGTGTCCTTGGAAGTAGGTATATTTTCTCGTTTGATTACAGGGACTGTAATGACTAGTGATCAACATGCTTTTTTTTATTAAGTTCATAAAGTTGAAACCCTCATTCTTCATGGGTATTGATTATGAAGATGCTTATGCTTTCATTGTTGATTTTTTTGAGCTGCTTCATATAATAAATATGGTGGAGAGGCTTAGTGTTGAGTTTGTTACATACTAGTTTCGGGGAGATACAAAATATGGTGATAGTCTCATGTTGAGTGTCGATTAGTGAAGACACTACCTATGACTTAAGGCAATATTTTCTAGCTTCTTTATCTAGTTATATACCCCAAACTTTGAGTGATAGGAGGAGAGATGATTTCCTGAATATAGAGAAACAAAAGATATGTGTTGCAGCCTATGAGGTCAAATTTTGTACTTTATCTAGATATGTGACAACATTCAAATTTTTTTGTAAGGGACAACTACAAAATGAACATCATTACTTTAGAAAATACAGTTAGTAGAGTTTTCATAACAAATTTGGTAATGTTTTGCAGCTATTCAATGGGTAGAAATGTGTGGGGTATTAGGGTACGATGCTATCGTTATGGATGATGTGTTCTTGTGAAGTATCTAACGAACTTTTATGGTGTGGCAGTACTAGTGTTATGTGGAAATGAATACGTCGATTATCAAGTATGAATGCAAACAAATTTGGGAGTTATCAGTTGTATGACATGTTCATATAATGAGATTCAGTGTTTCATTGTAATTTGAGAAATCAACTAATTGTTATTATGAATGCTTGGGTTAAGCATTATTTATAAGAATAATTTTAGTGGTGGATATTGGGTAGGATCTTAGTGCATTTAGATTGTAAAGTGTATCTTGAGGATTCTAAATAAGGGTTGATGATTTTATCTTAAGCTTAAAAGGAGTGGATTGATACTAGAATGAAAAGATTATGGATAAATAAATGTCCCATTGAGTATCCTTGGGTGAAGGAAATTGAAGATTTTAGTAAGAAAATGTGTATAAAATTGGGTTAGTCTCTTGAATTTGATTGGTATACCTGAGTTTAAGGTGTTAAGTCGAGGAGAAGATTCACTTCGTGGTGATGACAAGGGCTTGCTGGGCGTGATGGTAATACGAGTTAGTGATGGATTGTGATTGAGATGCAACTATAGAATACAAATTGTTGATTAAACAAATTTTGTAGTATAATAATGACTTGTGGGTATCGAAGGTTGTGATTTTCTACTATTCAGTGAGTAACGTGGTTGTATGAAAAGTTTTGAGAGATGTTGAGGCACAACTCGAATAGAATATAAAGGAGCTAGAGTCGTAATAAATAAGTAATAATTAATAGAATGTAGGTAACCTTTAGCAAAAGGTGAGAAAAAAAATATTTTTCTCTAATTGTAAGGGGTAAAGAGGTATCTTCAGAGGAGTTGAGAATTGGATTTAGATACGCGTGATTTCATCTATTTTGCTCTGGTTATGGTAATAGTGTCACGTGTTTATCGTATTGGTTTAAAAAGATTGGAAAGGACTTGAGAAAACAGTGTACATACATTCAACTCGAGTGTGACGATAAGGTCTTTCGTGGTTTTGAATTCAGTAATGAGAACTATTGAATTTTTAGCGAAGGATATGGTAATATCTATGAAGAGGCGATCAATGATAAGCTAAGATACATGAATTCCTAAAAATCTTCAAGGTATGAGATAATGTTGATAGATAAGAGGATTGAGTTACACAGTTTACTTTACAATTCAATATTTTTTTCATTATATGTCTACATTTATGGTGATATGTTTTGTCAAGATATGGATTGGTAAGATAAGAAATGATTGATTGCATCGGTATTGAGCATGTGAACAAACTTATGCATGTTTTGGACCATAAAATTTGTTACTTTTGATTGTTAAAGGATCTAAGGAAGGGTTTCCCTCAGAGTTTT
>JAJOOS010002519.1:0-20228 GCA_029582725.1 Solanum chiquidenum
CTGTAGATCAGCTTGATGCTATCTTGCATGATTCTTTGAAGGCACAGGAGGCTTTGGAATTGATGTCTCCTGGAGAGAACACTAATATTCTCAAGGCAATGCTAAATTGTGGTTATATGCCTGATGCTGAGCCCTTTCTTTCAATGATGCTGCAAACCTTCCGCGCATCGAAGTTGCTCGATTTGCGGACTAAATCAAGAATATTTATTCCAAATGGAAGAGCAATGATGGGATGTTTGGATGAATCCAGAACCTTGGAATATGGTCAGGTGTTTGTTCAGTTTACTGGTGCTGGACAGAGAGAGTTTTCTGAGGATTTACATCCATTTAATAACAGCAGATCCACCAACTGTAATTTCATTCTCAAGGGAAATGTGGTTGTTGCAAAAAATCCATGCTTGCATCCTGGTGATATTCGTGTTTTAAGGGCTGTAGATGTTCCAGCGCTGCACCACATGGTAGATTGTGTTGTATTCCCCCAGAAAGGAAAAAGGTAAATTTTACGTTGGAAACCTATTGACTGTTTACTTACGTGTAATCTTATAGAGGGCTTTACCATTTCTTGCCTGGTCTTACTAATGCTCTAATCCAAATTAGTTTCAAAGATAGTCAAATTGATTCTCGGGAAGCAAAAAGCGCCAGAGGGAGTAATTGACTGTATTAGTTAGTTAGGATTCACTTGTATAATATCTCATGAGATGTAAAGGCGTATTAAAATACGAAGAAGTCTTTTCTTCCTTCCCATATTCTACACTAACTTATGGGTGGAAATCATTTTCCTACTGGCTACACAATTATTTCAACTCGTAACTTTGTATAAATGGTCCAGATCCTAGGTATGTATTTCAACTGCCTCCCTACCTCTGAGGTAGAGGTAAAGTCTACGTACACTTTACCCTCCTCAGACCCCACTTTGTGGTATCTTACTGGGTATGTTGTTGTTGTATAATTCAGCAGTACTTCATCTATCTGGAATATTCTCAATTTTTGTTCATGGAAGAATTTTCAAGTGTGAACTTTATTAATTGTTCTTTCTAGTAAAAATGTAAAACTAGCTTCCATCCTTGTTAACTCTTTCTATCTTTATTTCTTTTTCATGGCATTGTTACTTAAGTGTTAAAACTTTGATGACAGACCTCATCCGAATGAATGTTCTGGGAGTGATTTGGATGGAGATATCTACTTTGTTTGCTGGGATCAAGACATGATTCCGCCAAGGCAAGTCCAAGCGATGGAATATCCTCCAGCACCCAGCATACAGTTGGATCATGATGTCACAATTGAGGTATCTCTGATGAAAGAGCACTTACACTCTTGGATTTGTAGTAGGGAATGAACTCTTGAAATCATACTTATAAGATGTGTAATGCAATACAAGTACTGAGGAACTTTTTATTATTTTTTGTTTGTTGTGGGGGGAGGGGGGATTGGCCAGTATGTGCAACAACAGTGCAAGTACTGAGGGACTCCTTTTCACCTGTCTTCCAACTGCAGGAAGTTGAAGAGTACTTCACCAACTATATTGTGAATGACAGTTTGGGAATCATAGCAAATGCCCATGTCGTATTTGCAGACAGAGAACCTGATATGGCCATGAGTGATCCATGCAAAAAACTTGCTGAGCTCTTTTCAATTGCAGTGGACTTTCCAAAGACTGGTGTTCCTGCTGAAATACCATCTCAGTTGCGCCCTAAAGAATACCCAGACTTCATGGATAAGCCGCCAGACAAGACAACCTATATCTCAGAAAGAGTTATTGGAAAGCTTTTCAGGAAAGTGAAGGACAAAGCACCTCAGGCTAGCTCTATTGCGATCTTCACAAGGGATGTTGCAAGGAGATCATATGATGCTGATTTGGAAGTTGATGGATTTGAAGATTACATTGACGAAGCTTTTGACTACAAAACTGAATATGACAACAAGCTGGGTAATTTAATGGACTACTATGGCATAAAAACGGAGGCTGAAATACTTAGTGGTGGCATCATGAAGGCATCAAAAACTTTTGACCGCAGAAAAGATGCTGAGGCCATTAGTGTTGCTGTGAGGGCCTTGAGGAAGGAAGCAAGGACCTGGTTCAAGAGGCGTAATGATATAGATGACATGTTACCAAAGGCTTCGGCTTGGTACCACGTTACATATCATCCTACATATTGGGGTTGCTACAATCAGGGGTTGAAAAGAGATCATTTCATTAGCTTTCCCTGGTGTGTTTATGACCAGCTAATCCAGATTAAGAAGGAGAAAGCACGTAGCAGGCCAGTTCTCAATTTGTCATCTCTCAGGGCTCAGCTGAGTCGCAAATTAGTGTTGAAACGAGATTTCAGTCGAGCGTTAAGCTGATATATATATATAATGTAATAGGGTGTGATCATAAGAAAACTGCTATGCCTTGTTAACAACCTTTTGTATTTAAAACTGCATGAACCTGTAACATATATGCAGTACTCTTATAAACAGCTGTACAGCTAAGTACTAATATGTATGTGATTTGAGTTTTATCTCTCTTCTCAACAAGGTTCATATTATGTTTTTTGTATTATGCACAACCACAATTCCTTTCTTGATATCCATGAGACATTATAAATTACTGAAATTTTGGAAGACAGGACTGATGGATAGTCTATCATAAACAACCTCTCTACCCCACAAAGGTAGGATAAAGGTTTACGTACATCCTAGCCATCCTAGCCTCCCTAGAGCCCCACCTGTGGCATTATTCTGGGTATGTTGTTGTAAGACTGATGGATAGAGAACTTAATAGCTCCAGGCTGCAGCTGAGAACTGAACATCTTTATTAGTGTTAGCTGGGGTAAATTGACCGATGGATCACAAAGTTAGCATCATAACTCTTGCTAGCTCAGACAGCAGCAACGACATCAATGGTGAAATTTCAGCAATATGTTTTTAACTTGTCTCCGTCCCTTTGTCATCCCTAGCCATAAATAATATTTCAGGAACTTCAATAGTTAAAATACTGTGAGACATTCATGTTTGTGCCAACAGGATTTGCTGTGACCCCTCTTAATTCTATCAAAGATTTGAATGTTCCTAGAATGTGAAGAGAACCACATACCATTGAGTAACCATTTTAGTCCAATTATCTATTTGAACGTCTTCAGAGTGTGAAGAGAGTTCCATATCATCGAGTCTCCGATAGAAACATGTCCAAATAAAGTAATATGGCAATCAAAAATTCACTCATATAACGACCCCGACCAACAAGTACACACAAGGATACATTAAAGGAGAACTGTGTAGTCAAAACCTACAACAAATAGTATACTAGATTATTGAAAAATGAACAGAAGCTTCCTTGTGGATTTTTCGGCTGCTTTTCAGGAGGGAAGAGTATTATTAGCTCTTCCAGTAAATTTAGCAACTCGGCATTGGAAAAAAGGAGGATAATAGCTTCTCACATTACTTACAAGCTCCAACTAGCATTTGGCCTAAAATACAGAAAATAAAACCAGATTCGTTCATACGTTCAGCAGCTGCAACAAGCTGATGAAGACGACTTTGTCCAGAGAATTATGGTGTGCCTAAGTCAAGTTCCTTGTATTATTTCCCTGATATCATACCCTTGGAGCTATATACAAAAGAGTTAAAGAGGAAGAAATCAGACCAGCATATTCATAGAAAGAAACATGGCAAAAAATACTGACTGCTAGATGGTAATCCTAAGTTGTCATGCTTTAAATGACTTCACAAAGCAGTGAGCTTAAATAAACGTACGACGAGAAGATTACCTGAAGGAAGGTCAGAAGCAAAATAACACCAGAGTTCCATAAAGCATGAATTGTGATTGGGGTTAGGAGGTTCCGCGTGTGAGCATAAGAAAATCCCAGAGCAGTCCCTGAATGCATGTCATTTTTCAGTTCAGATTAAACATGAAGAGAAGTGCACTGATAATAAAGGGTGAAATCAATTAAGTATTCGCCTCAACCTTCAATTCCAAACTAGTAGAGGTAAACTACATGAACCCTTTGTATCCATTCTACTGTGTTCGTATTCATTTCATTTCCTCTAAAATTGAATAAAATATTAGCTCAAAAACTACAGAAAGTTGTTGATCCTGCTTACAAGGTAAAAGCAATTCTTACTAGAACTATTTTTCCTTCCTAAAAAGATCTTTTTGAGAACTTTCAGAAGTAAAACCCAATTATGTTATTCCTTTTTGTAATTTCTGCTTTTCCTCTACTTTCGTCCAGTGTCGTATACATTTAAGAAAATGGAAGCAATACCAAGAACAAACAACTGAGGAAATTGTCCAGGAGTGAGATGTGCAAGAGCAAATACAGCACCACTAATAACCGCTGCAAGCGGTGTAGGTACCCTGCAAGGGAAAATGGAAAAGCATGAGAGACAATGAAGCATCAAGTCACATGTCCACATTAGACATGCATGTGTATGTATGAATAGTCCATAAGTAATAAAGTCATATGATGACTTTCTTCCGCTGATTTTTCTTTTATTCTTTTTGATGAAGTAAGTAGTGATATAAATGGCATCAAGAAGATGCATGATAGCAAAATAGGTACAGAAGAGTTGAGTTTGTTAGCTCTATTGCAATGAGTCCTATGTTATGGATAGAGCTAACAAAGTCCAAAAGTCTGACATGTACAACTATCTTAACCACTTCCTAATGTATCTTAATCCTCATCGGGGTTCTCATGTTGCTATTCAATAACTAGGTTGCCATTTTTTCCGCCTTATTCCCTTTAAAACCAATTTTAATTATAAACATCCACAACAGAATGTTCAAGAGACAACATCATAGCTCTAAGCAAAGTATAGAAGTATCAACTGATCAAGCCCAGAAATATTTTCAAGTTGAGAAGGTTCACACTTGACATTTAAGTTGTGTCCGGTACAAAAAATGTTTTCCAATTTTCTCATGTTCGGTTGGTCAAATATTTTGGAAAACATTTCCTTCATACCGAACACACCCTAAGAGTATCTATAGCCTACCTCATAACATGTTGGCATTCAATAACTAGGTTGGCATTTTTTCTACCTCGTTCCCTTTAAAATCCAATTTCATTATAAAACATCCACAACAGAATGATCAAGAGATAACATCGTAGTTCATAAGCAAAATATAGAAGGATCGACTGATCAAGCCCAGAAACACTTTCAACTTGAGAAGGTTCACACTTGACATTTAATGCATAGAGCAATGCAGTTGGCAGAATCTACAGAAAGAAATCCCAGGATGGCAAAAGATATCTGTTTTGTGTTCGGCATGATGATATCTCAGGTGTCGATTCAAAAAGAGCTATTGGGGGCAGCCCTACTATATAGTATTCGTCTTTTAAGACAGGAGCTCGGCTCCTAGGCAAGGAGGGAATATAAAAGCAAAAAAGTAGATCAACTGGTGAAATCAGAATGTTTACGTATTTATTGTGTTTTCATGCTCATAAGAGATAATGATCCACTGGGGTAACAACTTTATCAAACCTTGAGCAATTCAAAACTTTTTGTCCCTTCTTTTTTCAAGCTTCTTCAATAAAGTCCAGAAGATTCACAGACACATAGAGCCAGTTCTAACAAATGTGAAGCAGTTGTATATCTGTAATCGAATTTATAAAGAAAGAATTATACCACTTAGTCAGAGAGACCATAAAAAATCCTCTAAACACGGTCTCCTCAAGAATTGGAGCAAGTACACCAGTAATGCCTAGCAGAGAAGCAGTGCTACATAAAAAAAAGAAAGGTGGTTACTCAGTTGTATATCATGCATAAGTATTCAGTTAGTGGCAGGAAAGCCATCAACACAAAAGCAATTGACTTATTGATAACTAAGATAATTTGCAGATGAACTTCAAACTTCCTTCGAAAATACCTGATACTTGAGGAACCTATCAATGGGAGTAACCGAGCAAGCGCATCAGTCTGTAACAAGTTTTAAGGAATTAAATGAGGAAAAAAGAAAACATCACAGGGGAGAAAAATGAAATTTAATTTGCTTCAATGGTTATACAAAGAATGAAATTCTCAATCCAAAAGATGGATGAACTGTTAATTCAATTCTAACCTCTCTTTGTGGCGGCTCACCATTGAAAGCAGACATTGCCACTCCTGTTAAAGCAATTGCACCTATTGCTCCCGCTAGACCAATTCCAGCCCACAAAAGCCATCCTCTCTGGAGATTGAAAGGCTCCTTCAGATCTGGAATACTAACAGATCATAATCAACCACACTGTAATCTTTTAGAGTGGAGGAAACTACATTCCAGTTTTCTGACCAAACAAAGCAACAGATGAATGAATCATTCTATAACTTGGAAAATGCTAATTACCATAACGATATATGTCATCAGGAAGTGGTTGAGATGACTTGGTTAGAGTATAAAGGACTATTAGCACAACTGCAGTTGTTATACTGAAAAACAAAACAATAAGTACACAAAACATCGGAATCGTGGAGATTGGACACAATGCGAAAATGACTGTCCATACGCTTGATCAGCGAACAAAATTTCAGCCTTCTCATCCAAGCTCAATGCTTCTACATCAAGTCCTACATATGGTATTGATGCTGTCTCTATTAGTCCTGTCAAAACAAAACTGCCTGAATATTAGTTAGCTTTTTCCTCCCAAGACCAATATTGGTTGCTAGTTACCCAATATCCTTTCAAGTTCCAAGACAAAACAGAATTTCAGCTTGTAAAGATATTTTACACCACCAAAAAGAACAAAACTAACATTTTCAGTTACTATCAAATAAAATGTTGCGCAGTTCATAAATCTTCTATCTTGCTTAGTTGCAATAATACATCCCATTACAAAAAGGTTCAATCTTTTTACAATTCACAATAAGATAACACTTCATTAGTCAGACATATTTGAAGCCTATGTTGCTCGAACTCTCCAAAAATGATGCCACACACATGTCGGATCCTTCAAAAATTGCACTACTTTTGAAGGATCCAACATGCACTAATCAACATTTTTGAAGAGTCCGAGCAACATGTTTAAAACCTTAGCCAGGTAACAAAATTACACCTTAATCCACATGCAAGCGAAGAAAGTGAAACAGTTTGCCAATTCCATGGCACATCCCAGCGTCTCAAAATTGGCCAATCAGGTCCACCTCCCTGTAGAAAAATAAAATAAAAAACACAAAAATTACTCCCAGAGAAAAAACCATTCTAAGAAGCTCATTCCAAAAGCATTCAAATTTATCATTTTCAATTTCAAGATTCCATTACATCACTGTGACATAGCACAATTACTTCCACCTAATATATACCTAGCACAAAAAAAGATATACCCTTAATGCCAATTTGAAGTTTATTATACTTACTTTATAATCAGGACCATTTCTGGGACTAGAAAAGCATATAGTAGTGAACCCTCTACTAGAAGCTTGACTAGCAGCTGAATCTTGAAATTTGAGAAATGGGGTCAATGGGGCAATAGAGATTCTATGTGATTTCTGAAGAAGGGGTTTTGATGAATAAAGTTTTGGTGAAAAGGGTGAAGATTGAGTGAGAGTTATACATAAATTGCCAGCCATTGTTTGAAAGTTCAAAGCTTTGCAGAGAAATTGGAGTTTTGGTGGAGATAAGGGGCTAAGGATTGTGGATGGGTGGTTTTTGAGAAGTTTAGGGGGTGAAAAGAAAGTTAAAGTCAAATGGAGTACCAATATTGAAAAGGGAAAAATGATAAATAGGGCCCAAACTTTTTAATTTAGAGCAAATATATCCTCGTTAAAAACTGATGAGTGAGTGTAAATATATAATTTTTGTTAACTAGTCTCTCTATCTTGAGATATAGATAAGGTTTACGATACATTCTACTTATCCCAAATCTCATTTTGTTGAATTATATTGAATATATCATTTTGTAAACGGCTAAGGTGTATATATGCAATTTTTCTAATGAGAAATATATTTATTCTAAATTATAAATTAAGGAGGTGTATAATATTTGCCCCTTTTCCCATAATAATGTTTCTCTTGTGATATTTGCATGTTTGCCACATGTTCAACCAAAGTTAAAAGGCAGACATGTCTCTTCCCAAAAATGAAAATTATGAGTCTGCAATTGAACTACACAATACAAGTGTCTTATACAATAAAGAGTAAATAAATGCATTTACTAAATTCAGTTTTACGGTACAATTCAAATAATTTTTTGTACAATGATCAATTGCAGTCTTTGTACATTTGCTTGTTGGCTTAAAAGAGAAGTGAAATCTACGTGTACATTCACTAATAAAATATGTCCAGTAGGCATTGAAATTTTGTCGGAACTATTCAAAATGCGTTCAATTTAATTCGAGACTTTACAAGGAGTGTGCAATTTTGTACATTTGCTTGTTGGCTTAAAAGAGAAGTGAAATCTACGTGTACATTCACTAATAAAATATGTCCAGTGTAGGCATTGAAAGAAGTGAAATCTACGTGTACATTCACTAATAAAATATGTCCAGTGTAGGCATTGAAAATTTGTCGGAACTATTCAAAATGCGTTCAATTTAATTCGAGACTTTACAAGGAGTGTGCAATTTAAATTAGGATTATTAGAGATTACTCAACTCTAAACTCTAGTTCACGCCTGTATAAAGGGTACAAAATTCAAGATCAAGATCTCCTCAAATATTTCATAAACTCATGGAATATTAATAAAGAGATCAAATCCAAATCATCATAATTCGATAAATACGTCACTAGCGACCCTCGGATTATGAATATCAAATCTAAATCATCCTAATTCGATAAATATGCCACTAACGGTCCTCGAATCATGGATAAATCTTAGGAGAGTAGAATTAAAGGAGAAATAAAATTATACCCGCATATTTATTAATAAACTTATGTTTCTTCAGATTTTATTTTGTGTGGTTGATTTATTTTCCATGTGTTTAAAATTTGTTGCAAACACCCAGTTTTCAGTACAATCAACACTACTTTTTGTACAACAATTCATTGCAATGTTCGTACCCCAAAAATGTCATTACTCTTATTTAGAAGTGGCACTTCTAAAGGACTAACACAGCTTAAAAGAATTGTACCTTGTGTTTTAGAAGTGGCACTTCTAAAGGACTAACACAGCCTAAAATAATTGTACCTTGTGTTGAAAATGTGATGAGACAAATAAGGACAATTTTGGTATTGTGAAATAGTATTTGTACTAGCAATTTCCCACAATCACGTCACGACGTGTATGCACCTTTTCTAGACATGTGTTTTTGTCTTTTTACTACCTATGTGGGATACAACTGTTATCAGCTCATTTTTCATTTATATTGGACCCATCTGCTAATACGTGTACTTTTGTAAGCAAATCACGTGTACTGAATTCTGGTCATCTTTTCCATCCCATTTATTAATAAAAAAGGTACTTTGTACTCACTGACCTAATTCTGCATCTTCATCTTCACAGAAGGCTTTGGATGTCCGGTGAAACTTTAGTCATTCTTCCACCTTCTTCTTTCAATCGTTGATGTTTAGGTTTTTTCCCACTATCCTCATAAGTTTTTTCTCGAAAATTTAAGTGGTACTTTGATTTTATTTTTTCGTTTTGATTTTAGCTCTTATTTTGTCCACTTATTATTCGAATGCTTTGATTTTTCATTCAATTTGTTGATCTATTCGGTTTTTGTGTTGTAGCTATGTTTCATGAACTGAATTTAGATTTAATTTGATGTTGTTTTGATCCTTCGTATTTTGCAGGGATGAAGTGTAGGAACGTCATATTCAAAATATCTGCCCAATTTCTCCATTTCTCATAGGGTAAGTCGGTGATTTCTTGGTCTACGATTTCAATATTGGAAAACAAATTACACTCTTAAACTATGTTTCATCTTCTGTAATTTGATTGTAAGAGTTTGTTTTACTTTTTCCGTAGCATAACATTATACTTGCTCATATCCGACTCTGTCCATAATCAAATTATGTGTACTACCGATAATTCTATTACAATTTTTTTGCTTTTGTGGCTCTCAATTTCATCAGGTTTTTTCTGTATCAAACATTTTAGAAGTTACTACATTTCTCTATCTTGGTGTTTATATTAGCTCTTTGTATTGGTGAGACTGTACTCTCATTGTTTATAATAACCCAAAAAAAATATTGGGTTGCTTCTTCCTTTGCTGTAAGTTTGTATACATCTCAATTAATTTTCGATGTTCTCAAAAATGTATAAACTCACTAATGGAGCATGTCTCTAATGGTGAACATTTTGGCTGCTCCTTTTTTAAATGTTGATGCACCTAAGGTGTTCGATAGTATGACAAAGCACTACACTATTTCAAGTTTTCTTATTTTTCTCATCAGGTTTACTGTAACATACTCCTCTGCCAATCATCAATCTGAATGTTACATTACTTAGTTTTATTGGACAAGATTAGTGAGCAATATGTGTGTTACTTATGGTTATGTCCAAAAAGTTCACTTGAGATGTGTATACTTTGTATGAATGTAGTTCAACTACAGTTTGATATTGTTTGTCCTTACTGTGTCCAGCAAAAAAGTAGAATATAATGTGTGACTTTTAGAGAAAAAAATTGTGACTATTACTTTAACAAATTGAGAACTACTTGCAACAGGAATGTCGACAAAAAAATTGAGACTGTTGCATGGCTTGAAGGAAGGTTGCAGGTTCTATCCTTTTTGCTAAAATGTTTGGTTCCCACTGTTTGGGTTAGTTTCTAAACTATCTTCATGGCTTCTCCCTGTTTTTCTCACTTTTCCAAAGTGTCAAATATCCTGTTGATGGATGTCTGATGGTAGTTTATGGCTTGAGAGCCCTAAGCCTTTTAATTGGTCTCTCTAATTGTAATCGCTAGATAGTAATTTACAGCAATTAATATACACTTCAATCATCTTAAAAATCTTAAACAATTACCTGAACAAGTTGGTAATTTGTTTTAAACACAAAAACTATAATTAATGTTGATAATAGGGATGATCGAAACAGTATATTAGATACCATATATTCTAACTTAAAAGGTCACAGTTGATTCGCTATTACAAGGTATTCAATAGTGTTTGTCTTAGCTGAAAATACATCTATTTACCTGTAACAAAAGCTCACGTTTTCTGTCTCGCTGTTTATATAATACTCCCCTGTTTCAATTTGTTGGTCCTATTTTGATTTGACATGAAGTTTAAAAAAATATAAAAGAATTTTGAATCTTGTGCTCTTAAATTAAAAGTTATGTCAAATGGACCAAAATGTCATCTAATCTTGTGTTTTTAAACATTTCAGATAAAAAATTGAAATTGAAGAGTTGCTTAAAAAAGGAAAGAGATATTCTTTTTGGGACTAAAAGGAAAGTAAGACAAATAAATTCTACCGGATGGAGCAATTCTTCTTTGTAAGTATCACTTATGTATTAATAACTGTTATGTTATTTATTTGAAGATAAAGAGGCATGAAGCATAAGGGAGATTTCATAAACTTACTCTAATTTAGAGAGGAATCGTAACTTTAGTTATGTTGTTACCAATAGGCTTAGAGATTGAACAAAAAAATTTATAAAATGATGATGATGATAGTCGAGATAATATTTTTTGGATATCTGAGTGCTTTTTATGGAAGAGGAAGAAATTATTGTGATAAAATTTGACATCTTATTTCTAATATATAGAGACGTGGTAACACAAAAAGAGGAAAAAAATATAACTCTTCGAAAAGCTTGAATCTTTAGGCATATTCTTGGCAACTTTTCTAACTGACTCAATTAACTCTTGAAATGTTCCAGTTGTTGAAAAAATAAATGAGGGAAGAAAAGGTCAAAAATTTACTATCATTTAAGTCCACAATTGTTGTGTAAGATTGGTGAGTGGGCTTCCATGTTGTTTGTCCTCTGTGGAAGTTCTACCCTCAAGTTTCCACATTAGGTTCATGTTCCCTACAATAGAAACTAGAAAGACATAATTGGATATAGTTGGTCATTTTTGTATTCTATGGTGATATGAAGCTTACATTTTAATCTGCTTTTAATTCACCTTGATTCAGTATTTTCACATTGATAGGTGATATGATATGCTCTGCTTTTATTTCTACAAAATCATTCATCCATAATTGCATTTAAGGTCATTTGAATTTTCGTGGAGTTGATGTGAAAAATGTAGCAATAACATAGAGGAAAGAGCATGCTGATGAAAACACCTCTGCAGTATGAGCTTAGTTTTCTTAAGAATCTCCCCAATACATTTGTGTTTTCTAAGACATTTATAATATTTCGTTTGAGGCTTTCTTTGGCAATGCCAACATAAATCGCCTTGGATTCCTTCGATTATTTGATGTATGTTTCTCCCTATCTCTTCTCAAATAGGATACCTTTTATCACATGTTTCTAACAATATATTAGCTACAAGTTACATGTCTTTTAAATAGACAAATATTTTTATCTAGCTTAACTGATGTTTTAACAACATGATGAAATTTTTATAAAGTCATATTCAATCTTCATTTGAAAGTATATTTTTCTAGCAATATCTCAAAATCTTTTCAGCTTCTCAACAATACAATACATTATAACTGGTGATGTCACCTAAGGCACATGAAAAGAGAGCAGTTTGATTGCAACACTCTTTACTGGTAAGTTTGATACTTGAGTTCTGTAGGGCTGATGAAACAACTTACTTATGTTATATTTCAGTTCCTCCATTTCATGTACTAATTTACATGCAACCTATACTATAGTTAACCTAATTCAACTCCTTTTACGCTACAATAAGAAGCTCTGCCATGAGTATACTTTACGATTTTCATTTTGTTTGGTGCTTATTTTGTGCTCTTTGTATAGAACGTAGC
Organism: Solanum chiquidenum; assembly: GCA_029582725.1. Lineage (NCBI taxonomy): Eukaryota > Viridiplantae > Streptophyta > Magnoliopsida > Solanales > Solanaceae > Solanum > Solanum chiquidenum. The sequence goes on from JAJOOS010002519.1 coordinate 12,774, forward strand.
TATTTGTGTAGTTTATATGTTCTAGGACCAAATAGTCAAAGTTACACTTCTGAAGTTTATACGTTATAGGTTGGTGATAGGGTAAGAAATAATAGTACATGAATGATTATGAGATGATGAAAGTAAAAATTAATAGTATGATACATGATATGTGTAATGTTTTATGATTTTGTAACTTATATTGATTGTTTCTCTTAGCTTTGCTTTTACAGGAATTCCTCTGTTGTGTTATTATCAAGTCACGATATATGATTCATTTATCACATTATAACAAATTGAATTTATTAACTAGGACAGAGAATGCAACCGACTCTTCTCGACATCTATCACTTCACTAGATATTAGACATCTTCACTAGATATTAGACATCAGATGAGAAATTCAAGAACAATGGACATCTCTATGTTTTCTTTTCAGAGTGATTGCGTCACCTCACTTTAGTTTCATGTTTTTCCGTTATAGAAGATCCAATTATTACCAAATCAAAATTGGATTTATATGAGCAAAAGGTGTTTGCCTTTGTACTTCTGCTGCAATTGTGAGTGCTACTTTCATTTATCAATTTCCGCTTTTCGTTTAAGATATGGAACAATGGAAGTATTTCTGTTGAATCTAATTGGATAAGTTCAATTTTAATAGGTACTACTTATGTCATTTTGTTTTGGATATGTGGAATGCCTATTATTACCTACGAAGACATTCTAACTTAAGTACTTATTCAATGTACTTTTACATTAGTGTAGTAGTGGTGCCTTTATGTTTTCCTTTCAACTTTACCGTGTTACAAAGTATCCATCACATTAAAATGTTAAATGTTGGGCCCGTGCTCAGCACTACAAATTGTACAAAATATAATGTGAGTGGTACTTATACTTGGACTATTGTTTACACGTGTGCACTACCCATAACCAAACCCTCTCCTCTTTCAGTGACATGTGGATTCCACCTTCACTGCTCAATTAATTTCTACTATCTTTCATACCCATTTCTTCTTTCTTTCAGTCTTCACATTGGAAGAGACAGTAATGTCGACAACATTGTTTTGTCTTTCACAGCTCTGGTCAAAATAGAAGAATAAGGTTGGTATTCAAAATTTAATCGATAAACTGGGACACCAAAACGCCGCTAAAAAAGGGTCATCGTGGAGTCTCCATTGGTCAAAGACAGCCGCGAATTTCAATCAAAATTGGTATCATTCTTGAATAATATGCCACCATCTTCAAGCTATATATATATATATATTGCTTTCTATTTTGGATATCTGTTAATTTATTTGTAGTATTAAGTTCTTTTGGGTCGGTTTCCACTTATTTCATATGCATGCAGATGATTTTATCCTAATTTTCTGATACATTCTTCAAATCTCAATAGAGAAATTACAAAAAAGGGATAAACATGCACGGTACTTTGTAAATGTATCGAAAACAAATCAAATTGTTCTTAAAGTTGATGGATTTGGGGGTAAATTGGTACAGGGTTATTTCCTTAGAAACACATTTACTACTCTATTATCATTACTCACACATATACTACTTTATTCTTCATTAAAAAAAGTGTACCATATTTTATCAGGTAAGCAAAAATAATTGATTTGTATGGTAATTTTTTGGAGGATTAGAAATAATTTCCGATCATCACCAATTCAGAGTGAGAGCTAAGATAACATGAATTTTGTAGCACCGTATTTGTCCATTTTCACTCATTCCGTAAGTCTTTTATGGTCAATTTCGTCATTTTGTTTAGTATTTTTTGTTTCTTACGGCGCAAGAAAAGTGTTTGCTGAGGTTGAAGAGGAAGCGCCGAAAGATGAGATAGAGATTGAAGTAGAAGCACATTCCGCAGTTCTCAACGGTATATCTCTGCTTATCATATTCTTTAAGCTTATGTTGTTTAAGTTTTAGTTTGAAAATTTCATTAACATTTCAGTTTTGATTTTGTTCTAATTGCACCGAATTCAAATTTTGGTATCCAATTTTGGCTATATATGAATTTATGCTTCTTATTATTCGTATATTTTGCCATTCCTCTTTATAATGTACTTTGCTTTGAATTTTCTGCATTTATATATTTGTGAAAATATATTTTATTTGAGCTAAGCCTCTTTTGGAAACTCGCTCATGAGTTATTTATATTATACTATTATTTATGTTATTCATTTTAGTCTTTATATCATGTGCCAATCTTTTGCCTCTTTGGACTACATTGTTTGTCCAATTAAGAGTTAAATTGATCGCTATTTGATCATTTTCAAAATGCACACATTGCTTAGGTTGTTTGATAAAAAAAAATGGTGCATCAACATGCTTTATGCTGATACTGTACGGTCCATTTTAGATGGCAATTTAAATTTGCTTCCATGCCACAATGAAAACTTGTTTGAAATTCCTATTAGAGATGCTACAAAACTTGGATATTAATTTGAAGTTTGAACTGAAATTTTAGTGAAGTCCAGTTTTTTACCAGAGGCAATGTCATGCTAAGTGAGTTTGAAATGTGTTTTTGTGGTTTGGGTGCTTAGCAACTTAATTCCTAAACCTGTTCTGATGTGATTTAATTTGTAAGTTCAAGTAGCAGACATGCTTAAATGGACCAATATGGGCAGTGAGCATCTATGTAGTTAACCTTGAACTTGCTTGTGAGAAGATTAGGGTGTAATACGTAGTAGTTGAATTATAAATTCAAGAAATATTTGGCAACTGGACCTTAGTTTGCTTATTATCAGGATGGGAATATGAGATCTCTTCGGCAATGAATGGACATATAGTTACGTGTAGCGAATGTAATATTGTTTTGTATAAGATGACATGACATTGTTGTTCTAGATTAACATGTAGTTGTGTGCTATGAGATGGCCTAGAGCTAGACGGGTGAGAGTTTGATCGTTTTTCTTGTGGAAACATGGATATTATACCCTTTGCCTTTGGTACTGTAATGGGAGGGCTTAGAAAGTTCACTTTGCCCTTCAATTTACAGCACAAGAGCTATTTTTTATGGCCTCATGTGATCATTTTATCTACAGAGTAATAAAAAGTTATATTCTATGGGTTTTGCATTTGAAGTGGCTGTTGCATTGTATTATGTCTGTGTATTCCCAAGCAAACAAATCAAGTTTGTCCTATTTTTTTTTGTTAATTCTTTGTTTCTATTTTTATTGGCTCAGTTAATGTCTCGAAGTTACCCCTAGCACTTTGGTGTAGTTGCAAAAGAGCGCAATATATGTAATGTGTGAGTTAAGTGCGTGTCATGACTTTAGACCCTAATGTGAATAAAAGTTGGGTATTTAAGTAAAGGGTAGATAGAGAAGCACACTCATTATTGATCGGCAAAAAATATTTGCAATGTTTCTATTCTTATGCTGTCCCAATCTCTGTCTCTCTCTCATTCTCCATGATTCAGGTTCAGGAGTGTGTCGAGAAGGATGCTTTGAGGTTGTGAAATTTCACATTTGACAACTTTGGAGATAATTTTTGTTCAGATCATACATTTCTGGCCTTTTCCTTCAAGTTTTTGGGTTTATTTGTTTTTTGCCTTGAGGTACTGTTTTAATTTACTTTTAATGTATTTTTTGTTTTGAAATTTTCATGCAGGTTGGAGAAAGTATCTTGAAGGTGAGTGGTTCCTTGCAAGAGACTATTGGAGTGTAATTGGGGCTCAAAATCAAAATCAGAATACCAAATTATGTTTTCCGGTGAATTACAGAGAAACACTTCCGTCAGTATAAAAAAAGAATTTCTGTCTGAGGTAATTGGATATAAGAAGTTAGTTACCGCCATATAAATCTCTTTTGTTTTTGTTTTCTGAAATTTTGTATTAATATGACCTTTATTTTTCTATGATTATTCAGTGTTTTTGTTACATTTATATTTTCTTAGTTTGCCCGTGGATTACTATGTTTCAAAGATTAAACTGTTTAAGTTCTTATTTTGGTACATGTAAAGGTAAGTTTGTATGATGATACTTAGAAATCAATAAAATGAGATAATTGATGTAAATGTTGAACTTTGTTTATGATGGCAGGTTTTTATCTTTCCATTGTAAAAATTATGAATAGCTAATCATAGAGATCTTTTGAGTACAGTTCTCCTTTAAGATTCACAACATTAGAGTGATATTTAAGAACATACAAAAATGAAATCTGGAAAACAAGGGAAGTTTCATTCAATTGTAATTCTAAGATCCTTCATTCTGTCATATGTGTTCTAATTATTTCATTTTCTTCTCTTGATTTCAAACTCTTGCTTTTCACTCATTTAATGTGATTTGTCTTTCTATAGCATATGCTTTCACCAAGAAAAAATACGGAACTAAGTGTAGTTAATTAGATTACTAAACGTTTCCACAGTCTCTTAATCAGTGCAACTTGAAAACATATTAGTTCTGGTGCAAAATCCCAGCCTAAGGCTAACAACTACAAACAGTGAATGGTGCCTAGCCTTATATAATGAATGTATCATTATCTTAGTTCCCTTTAACTTTGTGTTATGATCATACCAAGATAGAATCTCTTCATTGTCTCCATTATTGATCTTAATTAAACGTTGAAATTGAGACTCGAGACTATTCATTTGTTAAATTTTTTCCTGAAATAAGGAATATTTGTGCAATAGGTGAAATCACTCTAATTTCTGCTTTATGACTTGATAATTTCAGTTTATTTAATTGAATGTGGTTCACTTGCTTTTTGAAGGTACCCTGAACCCTCTCCATATATTGTTTGTTTGAAATGAAAAAGGTTGGGCTTGGGACTACAACTCCTTCTCAGTTGGAACAATGAATTCAGGTGTACTTGTGATGTCTCCTTCGATACAAACATTTGTTTTGGTTATATGTTCTCTAAAAGTATTTAAATATGAATAGTTCTAATACACAATGTATTTAGGTATTCTGCACATATTATAGATTCAAGTATCTATTGAGCACATTGATGGCTAAATAAATAGAGATGATATTTAAGGATTGTTTAGTAAAAGGTATTAGAGAAAATAGTGCATGTATTAGCTTTGGTACTATTTAATACTTTGTATGGTAGTGTTTGTTTGCTATCACATTGTGCAGATCCTAAATAAAGAATCATTCCCTTTACAAATGTACTTCAGTTTCTATATTCAGAGAGTCGATGAATAATGAAACCACCTTTGTCACAAATTTTGATTACTTTCAAGATGAAAAGGAGATAAGAGTGTTGCAAGTTAATTTGCTCATCATATGACATGGACTTGAGACTAAAATTGTTTCCTCTAACTGGTGTAACAATAATTTCATGGAGAAGATCATTTTTGTTCTCTTTAATGTGGTATTAGTTGCTAATTAAACCTTTGGCTTGGATATCTACTTAATTGAAGAAATAAGATGTCATAGTTTATTTCATAACAATATTTCTTAAATACATGGTACTTCCAGGAATACAAGTTTGGTGCGCAAGACACTTCGATCTTGGAGCTGAGTATGAAAGTGAAAGTTAACAATATTTGGACTGTCGAGGTTCGCACATCCCAGTGGCTTTTTTAATATTGCTTCTAAAATTTTTGTACATTTCTTTCCGATTCTTCTATGTTCATATTTAATGAAGAGAACTACAAGGGAGTGAAAGTTGTAAGTGCTAATGATAGTGCTAAAATCATTGAGAAGATTCACTGTAGCAAAGGCAGAACAGAAATTGTGACTCTATGTTTCACCATGATGAGGAAATAATAACCACGAGTATCATTGATGTTACATTGTTTCTTCTATGTTTCACGATTGGTGAGGAAATAGAAACCACGAGTATTGTTGATGTTAGATTGTTCTTTTATTAATTTTCTTCACGTTTTTTTTTATTTATGGAGAACTTATATTTCATATTTGGATGGGACTTTAGTACTTTTTTATTTGGTGACTTGTTCCTGAATATTTTGGCAGCAAACGTTTTTCTTTCTAAGCATATTAAGTTTGATCATTTCCTGCCATAGTTCATCTAATTGAGTTGGAAAATTACTATTCTCTTAGCTTCTCATATCATAGTATATTTGATCAAAGATAACTGCTTCTTATACATGTATGGCTGAGTTTATCTAATAATTTGAATTTTCTTTGCATTATTTCATCTTTTTGAATAAAAAATTCAAATATGCACCAACTTACATGTTGGGCCCGTGCTGGCACTGGCCATTAAAGAAGAAACAAAGAAAAGGAGATAAACTAAAAAGGAAAGAAAACAAATGTAGGTAAAAGGTAAAATAGAAAAGATAAGGATAAGAATAACAAACAGATCCTTTTTTATTTATTATTGTTAACTACAATTTTTTTTTAATTAATCTTCTTCATTTATTATATTTCTCTCAATTCAGATATATATAGATTATAAGAAAAAAGGCATTGTAATTAAGAAAATTCAAGGGTAAAATAGAATAACAAACTAATTTTCTTTTAACAATCTAATTCATATTACATGACTTGAATTATACTTTTGTTCACATTAAAAGAGTACAGTGATTCTAACTCCTGTGTTGTTTTGATATTGTTTGTAATTGATGACTTGCAGTAAAATCCAATAACCTAGGACTTCTTAAAACAGAGGAGTATCAATCACATTCAAGATACAATAAAGAAGAAAATTATTGACAAAGAAAATGATTTGAGTCAAGTTTTACATCTTAATAAGATTCTCTAAATAATATTATAGTTGTGATATTAAATAGATACCCATTCACTGTACCTCTTTTGATAAAATAGAGTTAATGAGTAATATTATAAAAATTAAAAACTATAAATTGTAAAACATATACTTTATTACATTAGTTTGTATTATATATAAAATGAGATTAGTTTGTATTATATTAACTTATGTTGTACTTAAATGAATTTTATCATAATTGAATATTACATTTAAAAAGTTCTCTGTGTATTTTTATCTATTATATACACTATTATTTTATGCGTATTAAATAATGCTAAAATTATTATTTACAAATGTAAATAATGAACGAATTTAATCAATATAATGAAAGAGCATAAATAAATAAAATTTTAAATCAAAGAAAAATGTTGAAGAGCATCACGTGAATCAACTAAAAAACTCCAAAAACAAGCAAAGGTTTTACCGACATGAAATCTATTGTCATTAATGGGATTAAACTATGCTATACATATTGATATATAAAAATTGATTTACGTGTTAATAGTTGATACACTAATTTAAATGATTTTTTTCCATGTATACAAGTGTATACTTTATATTCGAGCATGAATATAACATAAATTTGTTAATATAATTCACATATCGCACGGACACTATACCTATATTATAGAAGAGTCTAGGAATGAGTACCAACCATCCAATAAAATCACTACTAATGTCCAATATATTTATAAAATATATAAGTGGGCCCCACCACCTTCCACTTCAATACTACATATTATATATTAATTACTATACTATAAATCACTACTAATATCCAATATATTTATAAAATATAT